>VWZY01003493.1:56387-86513 GCA_013399075.1 Chloroceryle aenea
CAAACTGCTTTTCATCTTTCTCCTGGGTCATGACATTGACTTTGGTCACATGGAAGCTGTCAACCTGCTCAGTTCCAATAGATACACAGAGAAACAAATTGTGAGTACCTCAGTCTTGACAAAAGATAAGCTGTTCTCTCTAATATCCTGCTGCAGCTGTAGAGTCTGTAAAGGACTTTGCTTCATCCCCCCCCTCCCATCTTAAGCCTTTATTTTGGCTCTAGCAGTTATTCTGAAATTTAAACACCTTTTTGCACAGGGAATCTTGTACTAATTGTAAATGTGAAAATATGCACTTTGTGTCAGTTTATCCCTCTTGTTAAGAAACTGCCTTGAGACTTACATTAAAAGGTAAATAACCTCATAGTTTTCAGAATATTTCTTTAAATCTTCCTAGATTGTGTTTATCAGGTACGTGACTTACTAGTGTCTGAATAATAAGCCAAACTTGATTTGCTTCCATTCATCTAATATGATCTTCTGAGTATATGCTGAAATAGATTGATGAAACAAACTGATAAACTGGGGTAACACTAAACTTCCTCATTCTTGTTTACGTCACTTAATCTTTCTAGCCCTAGCTCTGCTATCTAAATATTTCTGCCTGGATGTTTTGTATTGGAGAACTTGCAGTACTTAACAGAAAATGTAATTTAAGTCACTTAAAATCAACTTTCACTTTTTTTTCTGAATCACAGGGATACCTCTTCATCTCTGTACTAGTGAACTCTAACAGCGAGCTGATTCGCTTAATAAACAATGCCATCAAAAATGACCTGGCCAGCCGCAACCCCACCTTCATGGGACTTGCTCTGCATTGTATTGCTAACGTGGGTAGCCGGGAGATGGCAGAAGCATTTGCTGGAGAAATTCCAAAAATACTTGTAGCTGGGTAAGTATGACAGGCCCTGGGCTTGTATTCCTTCAAATGCAACACCAGTAAACCTTTTCAGCAACTCAGTTCCACTGCTGCGGCTTAATCTGTGCTGAAGGGCTCCACAGCCCTGGGCTTGTGGTGCAAATAGCAACAATTTCCAGCAACCACAGGCAGGTGGATATTTCTGAGCGTGGAGTTACTTGTGCAAGTGTACAAATACAGCGTGGAAATTGACTCTGGCAATGTCTTGAACAGGCCTTTACAGCTTTGTTGCGATCCAGTTTTTGTTCTATATAAATGTGTGGCAGTTAACACCCCTAAAATGTGTATTTTACTTTCCTTCTCTCCTGTTGAAAAGAAGAATTAAATGAACCCAAATAGATACTGTAGCGGACAAATAGGTTGGTTCTTGTTTGGTTTGAGATACGATTTGATCTCGTGGAAAATGGGTAAGTTCATAAAGAATAGCTGGACTGAACCTTAACTGGGGTTGTGGAGACTTCTAAACATTGAACTGAGATGGCACCGTATAAACTGCCTCTTAGAACTTTCACAGCTAATGCTCTATGTGGTTTTTAGCTGTTTATGCAACATAAAAAATGCTTAATTGTCCCCTTTGTGAAAGGGAGTTCACTGAACTAGAATAGTAGCACGCTGCGCTTCAAATAGCTCGCTTCTGTGCCAGCAGCACAGGCGGCAAGGTGAATAGGTTTGTGGGTTGCATGCTTGGTGATAACTGGCTGTTTTGTGTGCTAGGTGTAGGTACTGAAGCTGTTGAGTAGTTAGTAAGTTGTATCCAATATGCAGGACCTATCAGGAGACCTAGTTTTGGTCGTGTGCATAATCATAGAATTGTTCTGATTGGAAAAGATCTTTAAGATCACAAAGTCCAACTGTTAACCCAATTCTACCAATTCCATCAGCATTGCATCTACATGATGTTTAAACACACCCAGGGATGGTGGTTCACCCCCTGCCCTGGGCAGCCTGGGCCAGGCCTTGACAACCCTTTCAGAGAAGAGATCTTTCAGCTATCCAACTTAAACCTCCCCTGGTGCAACTTGAGGCCGTTTCTTCTCATCTTATCGCTTGCTGCTTGTGGAAAGAGACTGGCACCAACCTCTCTACAACTTCCTTTCAGGATGTAGTGTGTAATATATATACTATAATATATTGTATGCTGTTTGACTTGTGTCCGTTCTGAGGAAGTGTGTTGTCTTGACAAGTTTGTGCTCATCTAATCTATCTAATGATGAACTTTAAGTTATGATAAAGTTGTGAAATGTCATTCTTTAAGTTGCAAAGAACCATTACAGAGGCTACTGAACATATGTAATGGTTAAAAACCTGACTAAACTTGGTGTATTTGTTCTTCCTAACTTTGTCCAGTAACTCAGGAAGAATTTAGTGAAGTTCTGTTTCAGCTTCTGTTGAGAAGATGCTACTTGGCTAGGGATGCCAAGGCAGTGCAAAGACTGGCATGATGCTGGTCTGCAAATATTGCTGCAACTTAACCACTGTATTTTAAATTCCTGTTTCTGTCTTGCAGAGATACCATGGATAGTGTGAAGCAGAGTGCTGCCTTGTGCTTGTTGCGTTTATATAGAACTTCTCCTGACCTTGTCCCCATGGGAGACTGGACATCTAGAGTTGTGCATCTCCTCAATGACCAGCACTTGGTAAATCAGCTTCATTATGTTTCTTGGGCCTGTGCTCTCTAGAGAATGTTATCACTACCGCTGTTAAATACACTAATTTATTTCTTCTTGAGTCTTTCAAGGAACTAGGCTGCTGTTTTCTTTGGGCTTGGGGAACAAAATGGAAAGAGCTGTCCTTTTTTAGTTGCTGTGTGTATTAATGTTTTATAAAGGCTTTTTACCTTTTTCTTGGAGCTAAAATGATATGCATGAGTTCTTTTTCTCAGGCTGTAAATGAGTGAATTAATCTTGTGTCTCATGATCCTAGGTCATATTGCATAGGTGTAATACTAATTCTCCTAGACATATTTAAGAGTAGACCTGCGCTAAAAAGACAAGGTCTGATTTGTCAGTGCTTGGACTTCCTTGTCTTGTGGTGTCTGTGGTGTCATTCTTATTTTGCTCATTCAGGAAAACCTACTGTTCTAGATAAAATACTTGATCTGTCTGTGTGTTCCCCCCCATCTAGTTATCTTATAAAAGCAAGGCTATTAAGGTGTGTGCTTCAGCAGTAATAGGAGTGCTTTAATCTGCACTAATATAAAATTTTTGTTTTACACAAAGCCCTCTCTTCATGTTGGGTTGTCACAATTTTCTTGGATGATCTGCTACATCCTATTTCTTCCGCTGATGCTTCTCTTTTGTAGTAAGACAGTTTACATCCAAGCTTTATTTTAACATTAACTATGTTATTATAGATGTACTATCCAAACATGAGACAAAGCTAATACAGAAATAGCATGAAATGCTCTGCAAGCATGTCAGTATCATGGTGTTGAAAGTATCATGTATTTTGAAGACATGTAATTAATCTGACTGATGGGCTTTCTAATGTGAGGGTTTCTCATGGGGTAAACTTGATTTTCTGCATTAAAAATACTTGAAGTGAAAATTGTTAATGGGCAGCATCTTAAACTGTTACAAAACTGAATGTATTGCTTTTGTGTTCTTTTATGTTTCTTTTGTCTTGTGTTTTTCTAGGGTGTGGTTACTGCAGCTACAAGTCTGATTACCACTTTGGCACAGAAGAACCCAGAAGAGTTTAAAACTTCAGTCTCCTTGGCAGTGTCTAGATTAAGCAGAGTGAGTCCAGTTGATAACCTTGATAATACTTCACTGTTGCTTAATTGACTCAGCTTTCTAGGTCAGGTTGGCTTACTGTTGCTTATTTATTATGCTTTCTAGGTCAGATTAGTTTAGTGTACCATTAAAAGTGAAGACGATTCAGTTTCGGTTCACAGAGCTGGTTCAGATAACTTCTAACACTCATTGCTTACCAGGGCAGAAATGCAGCTTGCCCAAACTTTCTAGGTATAATCCTTGTCTCCAAGGCTCCAAGTCTACATAGCAAAAAGGTGTCTTTCTGCCTCAGCTACCTGTATTTGAAAGGGATTTCAGCAGGGGCAGGGTGTGCAGGGAACTGTGAAGAGATGTTTCTGTAACAAGCATTTTCATGCTGGAAAACTTAAGTTACTGTTATGTTTGATTTTTTGCCTTTTGGAAGATATGCAAGACATGGGAGGATACTACTTCACAAATGCATTTTAGACCCAGCTTTGTGTGGTGTTATACCCAAAATTACTTGTAGTTTGGAGAAATTTAACTTCTTTTCAAATACAAAGATTTTTTTTGTCTAATACTGAAAAGCCAGGAAGCGTATAGGCCTTCTGTAACAGAGCAGCAAAAATTAAATTGGAATTTCTTTGAGCAAAGCCAGAGCCAGACTCATGCCTACCCTAGAATCAAAGGGGGAGGAGAAATCCATGAAGAGGGGTACTTCCTCTGAAATCTAATCCAACCCTTATCACACATCACTGTGGATATAAACCTCTTCTGTGAGAGCTCAGTGGTCTTTGCTCTGGAGTGCAGATGTTACTGAAGGTGTTAGGTGGTCCATCTGCTTTTCCAAGTTCACCTGTCAGCACTTAACTACAGCATTAAGTTTAGGCTTTCTGTTGGCTGAATCTATGAATTGATAAACCAAAGAAAGTCAAGCTTCTAGTTAAACACTTTGGTGTTACCTAATGGTCATCTTCATTGTTAAGAAAAGCACGGATGCTTTCAGGAGGACACTTCTTAGACTGTTCCACTTGTAAAACTGCTTTTCTGTTACTGGGAGACCCGAAGTTACGCTCACAGCATAGCATGAAAGCTTGCACCTGATTAATCTACCAAATTAAACATTGCTGGGGACATAGTTTTATAAGCCTCTGTCAAAGGTGACCTACAGTGTTCTCTGTGTCCCTCTCATGATTGCACATCACTTAACTTCAGTAGCTGACCTGCTGTCTGCTTATTTTACAGATTGTAACTTCTGCATCAACAGATCTTCAGGACTACACCTACTACTTTGTTCCTGCCCCTTGGTTATCTGTGAAACTTTTGAGGCTGCTACAGTGCTATCCGCCTCCAGGTAATGCACAAATCGCAGCAGAGGGCCTCTTGCCGTTTCCAAAGCCCTGCTCTGCTCTGGTGGTACCCTAACTTGGGTACCAATGTGCTTGCAGCAGATTGCTTAAGACCAGGATACTAAAGTCTGTACTCTGAATTGTTCCAGATGCTCTAAGTTAAACAGAAAATAATTTAGAAGGACAAGTAGCTTAGAGCAAAGTGTCAAACCAGGGCGCATCTTACAAACCAGTTGCAACTGCCTCTTTAAACATTCTTTAATGTTATCAACTCTGTTACAGCCTTGGGATATATAATTATACAGATTCCATTTGGCTTTTGTTTTCCCCCAAATAGAACTGTGGCTTAGAATTATTTTGAACTCTATATTGGGGCAGAGTGAATAGTTTTAATGTATTAGAATACTTCGGTTTATTCCAGTTTGTGAAGGTGAAAGACCTATGGCAAGGGTTAGGGTGTTGAGCAAAACGAAGTTGTCCAACGGCTTGTTCTTCTCCAGAAGACCCTGCGGTCCGTGGTCGTCTAACAGAATGCCTGGAAACCATTCTTAACAAAGCGCAGGAGCCACCGAAGTCAAAAAAAGTACAACACTCAAATGCCAAGAATGCTGTGCTGTTTGAGGCAATAAGCTTAATTATACATCATGACAGGTGAGCTTTGAGAACACTGCTGTTAGGAGAGGATTTTTTTTCAGTTAAAAGCTGTTGCTTTGACTTGAGCGCTAAATAGTTTTACTGGGGTGGAGGCGGGGGGGGGAATAGAATATGAAGTTGCTTGCTAGACTGGAACACAAGCACAGCGGTGGAACTGAACAGTATTAATGACCTATGTTATGGCCAGCATATTTTTTTTATTGCTTTGTATCTTGCATTATTTTTTTGGTGTTTTGTATTGACCTCACCACTCTAATCCAACAGATACTTGCTCACGATACCTGAATTTTAATTTCACCAGTAGGGCATTCTAGCAGACACTTGGAGGTGTTTTAAGAAATTTCCACTGCAGAAATAATATTCTGTATTGGGTGTTCTCAAACCTGTTGCTTTTAACCCTTTCACTTTCTCTCCTGTTCTGTGCAGTGAGCCCAATCTCCTAGTCCGTGCCTGTAACCAGCTAGGTCAGTTCTTGCAGCACCGAGAAACTAATTTGCGTTACCTAGCACTGGAAAGCATGTGCACGCTTGCCAGCTCTGAATTCTCACACGAGGCTGTGAAAACACACATAGAAACAGTTATCAATGCATTGAAGGTAAATATTACAAGTGTGCAGTCTGTTTTGAGTGTTGTCTTTCTCCTCTCTGTCAATGCCCCCTTCCCCACTGCCCCAAGACCCCTCCATCCCCAATTACGCAAATAATTCTTGGGGCTTAGATGAGTGATTCTCAGAAGTCTGCTTTAGGTTTTTGCCTTAATACCACAATATCTTGTGGTGCTACCAATGGTAGAGCTCTGTCTCAGGTGACAGAAGGCAAGCCCACCACTGAACCTGCAGGTAGCTAATTGCCCTTGGTCCCAGTGACAATTTGACAATTTCAGCCAGTTTATTAATGTGTGTTTGGTCAGTGGTCCCAGTTAGCTGGGTAACTGTTTACTACAAACTCATTCACCCTAGTTAAGGTAGTAGTGGAGTGTTCTGAGCGAACTCCTCCATCCTTTCAGCACTTGCACAGATTGGAATCTGTAAACTACAGAAACAAAACCTCATGATTTGAATTTTTGTAATATTTAAAAGCAGGAAAGTGAGTCTTCAGTGACCACTTTCTAGGTGACTGAAATTGAGAATAACACGAGAAACACGTCGCTTACGTGTTTCATGTTCATTCTACACCTTCACATTCATTCTACATCTGAAAGATTGTTATGAAAATGCATTTGTTTTAAACTTAACTTTGGGTTATACCAAGTTCCATGTCCTCACTGAGTTGCTTGTGCTTTACAAGTAAAGATGAAACCATTCTGACCTTTTCTGTGTGTCCTTTTGCAGACTGAAAGAGATGTAAGCGTACGACAAAGAGCTGTAGATCTCCTGTATGCAATGTGTGACCGAAGCAATGCCCAGCAGATCGTGGCTGAAATGCTGAATTACCTAGAGACCGCTGATTACTCTATTAGAGAAGAAATTGTGAGACATCTCTCTCCAGCTTTTTTCATGGCTTGCTTTGGCACTATCTGTATCATTTATTGATGGAGATGCTGGCTAGTCTGTGATAGAGATTCTTTTTCATGGTAGTTTAAAAACAAACAAAACATAAAACCTTAAGTTTGTAGTCTAATAGCAAAGACTGTTCTTTGTTGGGGGGTGGGACGGGACATCCAAAACCTTGGAAACTAGGGATTTTTTAAAGCTAATCTTGCTTCCAGGGTATTGCATATAGAAAGTGAGGTGAATTTTTTGTTTTCTTGAGCAAATACAGCCTCTGGATCTGAGGATTATGTCCTACTCAAGTCAGCTATCTAATAGCTTCAAAAACTGGTGTGAGAGAGGCTTATTTGTAGATTGAACTTCATACTGTGTATGCTCTCAGTCTAAGGTTTCCCAAAAACAATAACTTATCATACCTCTCTTAGCTGATTATATGTATCCTTCCTCCCAGCAGGAAGAAAGTTCAAAAATTGAAATACTTAACCTTCCCAGAAGAGTAGCCAAAACCTGTTCTTAACAATAGTTACTTAGCTTTGTTAGGTGCTAAATTTTTTGGGTTGGTGAAGGTAACAGAGACAGTGTTTGTTTGACTTTTCCTCCTGTACTGTCTTGTTCCTGTTGACAGTCTACGCTGACAGGCAGATAATGTGGATTTCATTCTGTTTATTTTCTGCTCCTAAAAGAATAGGCCAGCGTAAATGCAACTGATAACTAATGATGTGGAGGTCTCTTCCTGTGTCCAGGTTCTGAAAGTTGCAATTCTAGCGGAGAAGTACGCAGTGGATTATACCTGGTATGTGGATACCATCTTAAATCTGATTCGCATTGCTGGTGACTATGTCAGTGAAGAAGTGTGGTATCGAGTTATTCAGATTGTCATCAACAGAGATGATGTTCAAGGGTATGCAGCAAAGACTGTTTTTGAGGTGAGAATGACTTTTCAATTCACTTTGAACATGAGGTAGGGATTAAGCAAGCCCCACGTGATCTAGCAGCTGTCTGTCATTCCCCATGTCAGGGAGGAGTAGAAATCATCCTCAGTATTCCAACAAAATGCTGCTGAAGTGTTGTGTAAAACCAGCTTCACTGACTTTGAGCCAGAGAGTGTATGAAGTTAAGGTGATGCTCTAGCTTAAGTCATGTAGAATACACCTCCTCTGCTCTGATTTTGGTGAGGGAGAGCAGGGCCGGTTATGCTGGGTTTTTGTGATTTTGGTGGATGATGTTGAGTGGATGGTATAGTAGGGAAATTATATTACCTGGAAAATTACTGAAACGTAGTAAAAATAGAAGCCTTTTTACAGGATGGTTTGCATTTGATTTAGATGAGTTTTTTTCTTCATGCAGGAATGCAAAACACTTAATGATACCTTGATGATTCTTCTGGAAGCACATACCATTTCCTTCAGTTCAGGCTCTGATAAAACTGGAATTTGAACTATGAAATGAGAGAGTGTTCAAATGTCTGTCCTTCTTGCTCTTACTCTTCCTGGATTCTTCATATGGGCTTTCCGTTTCGATTTCCTTTCCGGAACGCTTAAGCTGATTTTCAGAACTCATCCCTGCTCTGTGTGTGTTCATACTCAATAGAGACAGTATTTTTTTTTGTTTTTGGACAACTTCATCATTCTTGCAAGGTTTAAATTAAGGGTATTAATATCTCAGAAGTCTACATGCTGCTAGATAGGCCTAAGAGTGCTCTTAAGCAAGTAATACTTAGGTTAGAGATTATTCTTGAAAATCATACCACCTATTGTGCTTCTCTCAGAAGTGCCCTATAGTGCCTAGGCCTACAGTCTGCTGTTACAGGAAGGTAGATTAGAAAACTGGGCATGGAAGTGACAGGAAAAAAAAAAATCTTTCCATATACTACAGATGGTATTGATGTGTTCTTGCAGGCCCTTCAAGCTCCAGCATGCCATGAGAATCTTGTAAAAGTAGGTGGCTACATCTTGGGAGAATTTGGAAATCTGATAGCAGGTGATCCAAGATCAAGGTAAAACACCTTCTAAAATACTGACTTGAAGTCCTAACACTTTTCTTTACAGAATCTGTTGTCTATTTAATATTCCTAAAGGCCAGTTGACAAATAAATTGGTTCTTGCTAGTAATGCATTAAGAATTACCATGTCTATAAAACTAAAAAAAAAAAAATATTTTTCTTCCCATCTTTTAAGTCCCCTCATCCAGTTCAACTTGCTACATTCCAAGTTTCACCTGTGTAGTGTTCCCACCCGAGCTCTGCTTCTGTCTACATACATCAAGTTTGTGAACCTGTTTCCAGAAATCAAAACTACAATTCAAGATGTGTTGCGCAGTGACAGTCAGCTAAAGAATGCTGATGTTGAGCTGCAGCAGAGAGCTGTTGAGTATTTGAGGCTCAGTACTATTGCCAGTACTGATATATTGGTAGGTACAAAGACTTATTTATTCATTTATTTATTTAAATTATGTAGAACTCTTTAGCTGTGTCTTCTGTCAACAAGTGAACTCCATTAAACATTACCTCAAATATTAATGCAGGATTAAGGATCCACAGTGTGGGAGCTGATTCTTTTAGTTTAGTTAATTCAGCTGCAGTCATATTTAATTTAGAGCTAAAATCAAAATCAATGTTGCTGTAGTGGGACAAATGACTGGTAAAGCATGCAAACCTGGGGGTGGGGAGCTAGGGAGAGCGGGCCTAGGGCAGGGTCCTAGAGCATTCAAATACCAAAAGGCTTTGTTGTGAGGCCTGCCTTGGTAAGCAGGAAACTTAGAATTGCGCTGATTTCTTTTTTCTTTTGTCTCTCAAAATTAACAGTGTTATAATCTGATGCCCTCAGGTCTGGGCAGAGCATGGCACACTTAGCCAGGACAGCTCAAATGCTTAGGTCTGACTAGATCCTTGAGTAATCTTTCTCTTGGTTTCAGCCTAGATCTGCTTGATTTAAGGACTGTTAGATCTGTTGTGTTCTAATTTAGTTTGTTTCTCTAATAGTACTGTACTAGAAAAGTGATATGCTCCTCTTCTCTTAACTACTTTGGGAGGACTTCAGAAAGTTTTGAATAATTGCTTGGTTTGTTTGTTAAAAAGCTCCATCAGTGTCCAATAAACTGCAGCGTATTTTCTGTGTGAATAATTACTTCTGCTTTTGCTTTGTGCAATCTGTAAGGGTGTATCTTGTCAAAGACTCAGAAAAAAAACCAAACCAACTTCTAAGCTTAACTAATATACTGGTTTGTTTGTTTTTGGTTTGGTTTTGTTTTGGTTTTGGCTTTTTTTTGTGATAAGGCTACAGTGCTGGAAGAAATGCCTCCCTTTCCAGAGAGGGAGTCTTCTATTTTGGCTAAACTCAAGAAGAAGAAAGGCCCAGGGACAGTTACTGACCTGGAAGAGATCAAAAAGGAGAGGACCTCTGATATGAATGGAACTGCTGAACCTACTGCTGTCAGTATCAGTGTTGTTGTGAGTTTAAAAGCTCTTATTTCACTTGTGTAGATGATTTGCTTAAAGTGGCTTTTTAGGGGTTTAAAGCTTCTCATATCAAATGTAAGGCCATGGGTGTTTGCTATAAAGTAGCAGGGGGACATGCAGCATCTTTCCCCCCACCGCTTGCTTCAATGCAATTTTCCTTCGGAAATATCTTATGTAAATGGGCACAAATTGTCTGCAGGCATTAAAAAAAATCCCTTTTATGTTGTTACTTGTTGTGCTGTAAACTTAGAAATGGGAATTTCCTTGCTGGTGAAATTGCAATGAGAGTGAAATGGTAAAATGTAATATTTTTAAAAAGAATAACTTGAATTTCAAGCTATCAGCTATTCTGCTTTGTCTAACATGGTAGATACCTTGCATCTCGTTTCAGGTTGTTAGTGGTTTTACTAGAAGTTGACAACACCTGACTTAACACAGATATCCTTAAATCAATATGATGTTGTTAGTGTTTATATGATGGTACTGTTTGAGTTCGGTTATGGCAAATGAGGCCACAGTCTTGTTCCTTTTGAGCTGAAACTTCTCATTTTATTGTCACTTAAAGCTGGTAGGATGAATTATTCCCCTAATGTAATCCTTGTTTCTGGTTTTAATGACTAGTATAACTTGTAATTACACTTGAGATGTACTAGTAGATTACCTAAGAGGAGGAAATATCATAGCACACTCCCTGCTCGGTTCATTAAAGCATAATCCTTTAACTCTTAGTCATTGCACTGTGTAAGAGTTAGGTGTTCCAAGTGCAACATCATCTGAATGGACAGAAATAGCTTTCCACCAGAAAAGCTGCCAAATTCTCTTTGCATGCATGATTGAGGTGACTGGTGGTTAAAATTGCACGGGGTTTTATGAGCTTTGCTTTATGGGTTGCAGCCATGTAAGAAACTGCTATGTTACTTTCATCAGTGGCTTTGGTGTGACCCTGGATTAGATGCCAAGAGTATGTTACAAACTGGAGTTCCAACTGTTTGGATTGGCTTCCGTACATTTTTGCCAGGGAATTTTTCATTATACTTCATCAAATTCAGTCTGTGGAGTACATAATAACTTTTGAGTTGGCTTACAAAAACAAATTTCAGGCTCAATCCAAATGCATCTCATGATTCATCTGCAGTGTATCTGGCATTTTGTAGGCTGTTAACATCTGATAGATGAACATTTTGTTCTTGCATGTGACTTGGGCACACATGGCCTCTGTTGCATGATTCTGTGTCCTGGTGTCCTGGCTGCTTGATTTGCTCTGTTTGGGGTTAGGGGGGGGCAGGGGGATAAAGGTGGTAGCAAGACCCTTACAGTGTTTGCAAGTGGAACTAGCTACAGGCTCTTGCTTTTTTTTTTTGCTGGTTAGGCTTTACGTTTGTTTCTAAGGCTTGCCAAGCTTCAAAACCACAGGAGTAATCTAATAATTTTAAAGATGCTCTGATGTTTTAATTTAGGTTTGTGTAAAAGCCTTTCTTGATGGATTCTTCACGAAAGAAAAACAACACGCTTGAATTTTATTCCCTAGAGTACTTAATTTTCCTTGCAACTAAGAGGTGTGGGAGGGAAACGTTGTCTGTCTTCTGCAGAATCAGATTCTAGACAGATGAATCTCTTTTACTGAACTGTTAGATGGACATAACTCCCTTCCAAGGAAAAAAGAAAACCACATGACCTTAAGTTGAAACACAAGGTGATAACTGCATTTGTGACGCCTCCTACGTCCCTTCAAGGCTTGATTTGGGTTGGGGAGAGGCACTTTGCTGTAGCTTAGTCATCTGTCTGTGCAAGAGACATCATTTGTTTGAGTTTTGCTGCAGTGTAACACCGAAGTGTCTTGTCTTCCCTAGACTACTCCTTCTCCGGATCTGCTGGGTCTGGGTGCTGCCCCTCTCACCAACTTAGCTCCCCCACTGGCCTCTACTGGTAACCTGCTGGTGGATGTATTTACAGATTTACCTTCTGCCGTTGCACCTCTCGCTCCTGGTTCTGATGACAACTTTGCGAGGTAACTAAGTCACCCTGTAAGGAATCTGAAGAAGAATTTGGCTGTTAAAACAGGATTAGAGAAAAAAAAAATACATTAACTTTTGGTTTTGTTCCAGCTTACTGAATGCATTCCTAGGTGGTAGCTGTGCAGCAAGAGGTGTTCTTGATCTCTGTGGTGGATGTGCTCTTACTGAACACCTCTGCTCATGGAAAAGCTGGGTCTGTAGTGATCAGCCTGAGGATATTAGCCACAAAGTATTGCCCAGTTTTCATGCTGGTTTTGCCTCTTTGCTAAACTAAGCTGCTTGTGCATCTCAATATACCTTGAATTTGGGGGTTATCTGGCCTCGTATGAATACATTTACTCTTATCTTATTTCCACAAAGTATTCTTGTGTGTCTTCACTTACGGCAAGCTGATACTGGAACAGTGAGATGGATTATATCCAGAGATACTGCTTCTCACAATTTCAAGATATACTTAAATGCTCCTGCTACTGTCTGACAAACAGGTGTGAAAACAAGGGGAAAAAAACCTACAAGTGCTTTTCTTTTATTTTTAAGGGGTTTGGATACAAGTATCTTCCTAAATACATCACCTAGCATAGTGGAGGTACAAGGTGTTTGTTATTAATCCCATTAACATTAGAAGCCACTGAGCTACACTCAAAGGTTATTTGGCTAAAATTTTGTGTATAGTATAATATTCCAGAAAGAGATACTAGTTATAAAAAACTTTATGAATACAGAAGATCCCAGAATCTCTTTAAAAATCTGCCGTCTTACTGGCCAAAGAACATGTTACTACAGCTGACGACCAGATTTTGAGTGATGCCATGACAAATTTATAATGCCCTTTAATATGAAAGGTCATAAGGAGTGAAAATGATCTGCCTGGAACACTGAGACTTCATCAAAATTTTATACTAGGCAATGCATTGTTGCAGGCTTGCAGCAGTTAAACTTGATCCTTAGTTTCTTGGGGAAAGCAATAAGTGTGTTTCTTTGTCTTTGGGGGTCTTTTTGTTTGTTTTTTTTAATCATGCTACACAATAGCAAGACTTAAAAAAAAAAAATCAAACCTCTGGCAAGCTTGTGTTGCTTCTTAAAGAGGGGGGAGGAAAAAAAAAAGAAACCAGTACTAGTAGTTTCATAAACAAAAGTTACCTAAAAAGAGTTTTCTCTTTCTGCAGAAGAAAGTGTAGCATTGCCCAACCCCTTGGTTTGTCTGTAGATGGTGAAATGCTTCTCTAATGATACTGAGAAGTTGCCTTTTACAGTTTCCTGCTTCTCTTTAGTGCTGTTGTCACTTTTGTTTCTAATCTGTTACTTGGGTAAGTGATTCTCTGTGTGCCTGTATATTCTTGCCTACACTTAATACTTGTGTGTGGATTTAAGAACTGATTGTGCAGCTGTAGTCAGAAGTGCCACTAAGGTCCATGAGGCCTCTGCTTCAAAGTGCATTTTGGTAGTAGTTAATATAGATCTTCATTTACTGTTTTGAACTGAAACTTTTCTTGTTGTCACATTTAAACACCTGATAGGACTTGATTCTTTAAGAGGTATATATTTAATCTGCTGAACACCTTCAACTGTCTCCTGGCTTTGGGAAGAATTGCTGGTTCCTAACAATCAGGGAGGGGTGGGGTGGGGGAGAAAAGCGGGGAGAACTTTGCCTAATGCCTGAAATCTTTCTAGGTGTGCTCAGCTAGGGCAGCTAATACATTTTTCAGGCATTAAACTCAGCAGTGCCGTTTTTGAGGAAGGAGGTAAAAGAAATAACAAAGCACTAAGCTGTCTTTACTAACTCCTGCTGTCTCTGTCGCTACTGCCTTTCTTCCTTTGTGCTGCCTGAACTAGCCCTGACCTGGCTTCATCTGAGGTAGTTTCTGAGGAACCAGCTGATACTGTGCATGATGCTGATGAGCTTTTTCACAAGTAAGCAATACTAAAACCTTGCAAGGCTGGGCAACTTCCAGAATATAGTTATAAAGCAAAACTATATTGTGCATTAACTTAATACCAGCAAAATTAGAGAAACGTGTACTGTCAGACTTGTGACTAGAACGCCTCTGTAGGTGCTGTGGATTTTAGGACAAGCTCATGAATATCCAGGTTAGAGTTGCCTTTACGAGTTGGTGCTATCACACACTGCTCTAAAATGAGGCAATGCCAGTTTTATCTTAAGTTTTGCAACTCCTCACGAATAAAGGAAAAAACAGAGTAAATTGTCAAAAGTACTGATATTTGGGAGTGTGTTTCAAGTGCCTTGTATGCAAAAGGCTGATGTTTGCCGATCACCTCCTCTACTTTTAAATGAGGGGTGACAGAAAGGACAGAAATCACTGCAGAATGGGCTTCATCTCTCAAAATGGGGAAAAAATAAATACAGCTCTCAGGTGACTACTTGACACAGAACCGATAAAACAAGGGATTCTTTTTTCTTTCAGGTTTAAACAGTCAAAGCTTCAAACTTTTCAATTCTACACCAACTTAATGAGTTTCAGAAGTTGTCAAGAATATGAATAAGAAAAATCCTAGTCTGTTGCCTGGTCCTTTATAGACAGTGTGTGTGTACATAGCATATTGTGGCTTCCTTTGT
Source organism: Chloroceryle aenea (assembly GCA_013399075.1). NCBI lineage: Eukaryota > Metazoa > Chordata > Aves > Coraciiformes > Cerylidae > Chloroceryle > Chloroceryle aenea. Next base: position 71,560 of record VWZY01003493.1, read on the forward strand.
AGTTTCTCAGGCATCCTATCAAATCAAGCTCAGTTCTTTTAGTGTCCTACATGTGGTGGTTTTGATTGTAAAAATGTCTTTTCTAACTGCAGTTTTCTGCAAAGGCCTCTCTCTCAGACTGTTGCACTCTAGGTTAACCACAATCTTCATCCTCTGTGTAAACCCTGAATTTTATGGTTCTAAATATTGTTTAATATGGATCAATTTAAAACAAGTTTTCCCTCTCTTCCCCTAGGTTTGTGTGTAAAAATAATGGGGTCTTATTTGAAAATCAGTTGCTACAAATCGGATTGAAATCTGAATTTCGACAGAACCTGGGTAAGATCCTGCATGCCAAGTGGTTAGCTGATTGCATCATCGACTCCAGTGCCAGCACTGTCTTGCAGATAGGACTTAATTTTCAGCCCCTTAAGAAGGAAATGTGATTTCAGGCCTACCCTGTCAGAGCATCTTAACTGTTTGTGTGACCCTGACTTCTGTGTGGGTTCTTGTTTCCTTAAATGATGTTGTTTTGGTAGCTGAGATGAAGTGGGAGTGTCAAATAGTGCTGTAAGCTCCAGCTCTTGCTGCCTGGTTGTAAGGCTGGTAAAGCCACTTGTGTAAAGGACCATTCTCCTCAATTTTTATATTGTCCAATATAGCTTATTAATATTATATGCAATATATTTCAGGCCTGTCTATCTTAATACATTAATGCTCAAGATACTGAAAACATCTAGGAAAGAGCTGGTAATTGAATGCAGAACAGCTCTGAGTGCTTGTTTCTCCCCTTCTCCATGGCTTTTGGTACCATAATAGCTTCTTTATATAAAAAGTAACAATTTCTGGCAATTGAAAGGTTTCCACTGTTAATTTAACTGCCTGGGTGACAGCTGCCCTGGGAGAGGCCTTGTTTTAATCTGTTACTTTATTTTGAGCTGTGATTATCTTGGTAGGATAAGCAATGTAAATTATGCTTTGTTTTTAAAAGTTGCTTTAAAGGAAGGTAGAAAGGCAGTGTATTAGATACTAAAAACCAAATAGCTCAATATAACTGATTGTGATGTACCTAAAAATTCTGATGTCTTTTATTCTGTTCTTTCTAGGACGTATGTTTATATTCTATGGTAATAAGACATCAACACAGTTCTTGAATTTTACTCCGACAGTAATCTGCTCAGATGACCTACAGTCAAATATCCTTAAATGCACGTGTCTGATCTCACTTAGGTTTTGTGTTGTACCACACAAAGCTCTAATAAAGCTGTTGCATCAAGGCATGGTGTACTTGAACATGAAGAAATGAGAAACTTGGGGATAACGTTCTAAAGCTGGTGTAGAAAAAGACAAGATTGTTTCCTTAAAGCTCTGGTTACAGATGCATTTTTCTGTTGAATTGAGAAATCAGGCTAAATAAGTATATAATGTAACTCTTGTTTTCCCTGCTGTTGTGAAGTAGCAGGGGTGGAGCTGTGATGTCCTTCAAGTCCTGCATTAGCAGGTAACCTCAGGTTCAGGTAGGATACATGTACACAAAGATGATGATACTTTAAGCTCTTGCTGTACAAGAACTGATCTTTGACTATTCAGTAGCATATAGAGAATGAGTGGACACGTCGGAGATGTGTTGCTGTTTCTTCATGTAGGTTATTGGAGGATATTTTTTTAATGTTATCAATTCATTGTTAGTTTCTTTAACCACTTCTTAAGCCTGAATCTTCAGACAAAACCTGTTGACCCCACAGTGGATGGAGGTGCACAGGTTCAGCAGGTTGTGAATATCGAATGTGTGTCAGACTTCATGGAAGCTCCAGTCCTGAATATTCAATTCAGGTAAAATGCACAATTAATGCTAGTGAATTAATTAGATGAAAAATGTTAAATTTGTCCTCTGACTGAGGTGTAGAATGTGGACATGCAAAGCTGTCTTGGGTAGATGACTTACTTGAACAATTGATCTGAGCAAGCTTTAAGCTACTTGGGGAGGCAGAGAATCCTCTTGCAACAATGTAGTTTAAAAAGAAAAAAAAACAAACAACACAACCAAAACAAACAAAAAAAGCCACAAAACCCAAACTAATCAAGAAGCAGCTACTGATGTGTTTCCATGGCTTCTCCTTCTGCTAACTGTATAAAACAAGTCTTCCCATGTGCTTAAGAAACCTTGACAGGAATATATGCAGTGATTTCACCCTTCTGGAAACCAAGAACATTTCTGTAAAGAACTTGGACTAGCAATACACACAGCCAAAAATGGAATCTTGTTGTGTCCACTCAGCATCAGCCTTTGGGAAGTCCTGATTGTTAGTCTAAAATGGCTCTTACTGGGATATATTTTCACTCCTTTGATGGGTGCTCTCTAGAGGGATAAGCACCTATGCTGAAAGGGAGAGATCCTTAGTAGAAGCTCTGCCAGTTTTTGCCTTTTAATCAGAGCAAATAATTTTTTTTAAAAGTGAATTGAAAGTATATCTTAGAAATAATACTATCTGTAGTTGATGGATTTTAATCATAAACAATTGCACCCTAGTGTTTTTCCTCAGATGCTTGATTGATTTAGTCTGAGATGCTGCTGACACTGTGTTGCATACCCTATGTTCTTTCTATTCCATCTGCAGGTATGGTGGAACATTTCAAAATCTTTCAGTAAAATTACCCATCACACTGAATAAATTTTTCCAGCCCACAGAGATGTCTTCTCAAGACTTTTTTCAGCGTTGGAAGCAACTGAGCAAGTAAGACTTTGTCTGTACTTGGGCTTGGTGCTTTTATGGTGGGCCAAGGGACAAAAAAGGGTATATTGTGGTGCAGTGCCTCATCCTGTACTTAATCCTGTGAGGGATTAAGTCTTATAAATTTACTTTTTTTTTTTTAGTTTATATTAGTACAAACTCTCTTAATATAATTAGTTGCTGTTGAACAGTGCTGTACATAATACACATCTTATACTATGTGCTCCCCTTGTCTTGCAGTCCAAAACAAGAAGTACAGAATATCTTTAAAGCAAAACACCCAATGGATGCAGAGATCACAAAAGCGAAGGTGGGTGGTGGTGTGATATCTTTAGTTCATGTTGTAAGGGTAGTGGCATAAGCAAACTTTGTTCATCTTGGTGTATGTGGCAGTTGGATCATCCCATTGAAGTGTGAGTCTGTGTAGCAGCCTCTTGGCAGGGCTGCGCTGAACGGACTGTTTCTCAGTGTGGCTTGAATTAGATACGGTCTTCAACAGCAGCTGGAAACTTGAAGCTGTTTAAGAAAACGCCAATTTAGTGCTTAGAGCTGAGTTGGAAGGTACTTCAAGCCTTAATTTATACTAGAGCTACTAGTTGGAAAAGAAAACAAGAGACTCTTTGTAGAACTGGCTGCCTTAGCCAAAACAGAAGTGACTGGTGTAAGACAGGAGTGGCTTTATCAAAACCAGGAGAGAATTAGCTCGAATCTAACTAACTTCTCAGATGTTTTCAAGAATGGGTTTTGTTTTTTATTCTTTCAGAAAGAACTCTAATAATGAGTTCCTCTGTCACTTAAAAGATTGGCTGTAATAAAATTAGTATTGGATACTACTTTAATGCCTTCAACACTTTGACTAAAAACTATTTTCATACTTGTTTAGCTGGGGAGTGGTGGCTGTGCTTGGGTAGGCTTGCTATTGGTGTCCCATTGTCCCTACACCTAAATCTTCTGGGTTTCTTTCATAGATAATTGGCTTTGGATCAGCCCTGCTTGAGGAGGTAGATCCCAATCCTGCTAACTTTGTGGGTGCTGGTATCATACATACAAAAACTACTCAGATTGGATGCTTGCTGCGCCTTGAACCCAATCTCCAGGCACAGGTATCTGTTTTAAGTATCTACAGCTTCATACATCTTCTTGTTTGAGCTAAATATCTGTGTATATCTGAAACTCCTTAAGGTATTTATTTAAAATCAATATTCCAACTGCTAATTGTGGCTGCAGGCTCCAACGAGAAATGAAATTGTAGCAGCTGGTCCTGTCCCAGTTTGCTGCTGCTTCATAGCAATTCTCTTTCTGGTTGGAAGAGATCATTCTATTATTCCAGACTCTGTGGAGTCTTCATCTTCTTATGAAGGTTTGAAACACTTCAAGGTGCACAAACCAGGAAACAGTTGACAAGATCAATTCCCTTTTGCCTTTTTAAATTGCTAAAAGAATGATTGGTTAAAAGAGAAAATGTAAGCAAATGGAAAATGTTCTTAACATCGTGTTCCTCCAGCGTTTTGATACCTCTCAACAAGGGTCTGAAGATATGCTCCAGCCCCTGGTTTGAGATAGCTGTATTACCCAGTGGCTGGCTGCCTCTGAATATCTGAATTTGTGGTCTTTTTTTGCTACCAAACCTGGCAAAACAATTAAGTCACCAGTAGCTTTCACTAGTCAACTCTGCCAAACTGTGTTTAATGCCAAATTGTGTGCAAAAAGTAAATAATATTCTGTGTTCTTTTTCAGATGTATAGGCTCACACTACGAACAAGTAAAGAAGCTGTATCTCAGAGATTATGTGAATTGCTCTCGGAACAGTTTTAATATTAACCACGTCAGTTTGGGGTTTTTTTTTCCATTTATATCACTGTCATCATACTGCAAATAAATGTCTTGTACATCACTGTCTGAGTACTGCAATGTTAACCAATACCAGCTCCCTGCCTTATTAGGATTTGACCCTTGTTTGAAATTAGACTATAAAATGTACAGTACAGGGAAGTGACTTTTTACATGAGAAATGGCTCATAGTGTGTTACATGAAGGATAGGAGGGCTGCCTCCTGCTCCCTTTTTTTTGTTTGCTTGTTTTTGCAGAGGTCAGGCTTTTAAACTTACAAGGAGATTGATTTGGATGCGGTGACCAAGGTTTTCAACTGGAAATGGCTAGTAACATTCCACAGTAGTGCCTTTAACAGGTACTCCCTCTGCTCTGAGCTGAAAGAAACCAGCCTAATGCTGCTCAGCAAGGTTAATTCAGATGTTAATGTAGTGTCAAACCTTTGTCAAGTTGAACATTGCCACAAGTCTTGCCCTGGATAGAAGGGCAGATTCCAAGATGTCTTCGAATCTGATTCAAGTGAATTGATGTTGAGTGTTACTGATCTTTGTATTGGAAAAAATGCCACAGGACCAGAGTCTTAACGTGTTTATCTTGTAATCCTTTGCATCTTAATGTTCTCTCATCTTTGGAAAGTGGATTGAACACACAGGCTATTCTTAACCCTTCTGCTTATCTCAAATAATGAGGTGAGCTGCTCTGGTAGGTGGTGAAAATACAATTGTTAGTCAAACACAAGTAAATGCTCTGTTCTGTGTGGTTTTCTGTTTGCCATCAGACTTTAGCAAGTAATAGTCCTAATGATGTGATGTAACTAACTGTGGAGTCTGGTATTGTGTGAAAGGAGAAGTGGGCCCTTGAGGGGCTGCAAGGGCATGTACTCGTAGATGAAAATGTCATTTTGATCAATCTTCCCCCAGTGTACAGTAATGATAAAACTTGAGAGGTTGAATAAGTGATCTCTGAACCATTTCCTGTCTGCCAGTGGTGGTAAAAATACCCAACAAGGTGTAGGAGACTTATGTTGAGTAGACGGCCCAAAAATGTTCAGCTTTCATAGTGGTTTTTACAACCAAAGCCTTTGTCACTTGTTCCGCATCGGCAAACTCTTGGCAGCCTCTCTGCAGAAGTAAGTGGGCATAACTTTGGTTCACACTCTTCCAGCCTTGAGGCTCAGCAAAGGCTGCAAAAACAAAGCAGGTGAGGGAGCTCGGTTAGAAACTGCAGCAATGAATGAAGGTCACAATCAACAGAGTCAGCTACTGCTGACAACATGGGATGTGCACATCAGATCGAGTTTTCCTCCAGGTTATTTAAGGGAAGCCTGGGACTGGTGTCTCACAACACAGAGAGCCAAGGATGCCTGTGAAGCACAGGTTTTGAGTGGTAGTGATGACATTGAAAATACATTTGAAATGAAGCTTCTGTCATACTGCCCAGCACAGCAGGGTACAGGGTTCTGCAGGACTGAGCATGCCTTCCTTTTTTCTTCACTGCTTGGAGTTAAATGATGGAATTGGGTGATTATAATTTGGTGATTATACTTGAGCACAAGTAAAAAATGAACTATTTTGGCTGTGGCTGTGGTGTGTGGATTGGGGGATATCCTTGTTCTGTTTTTCCAGAAATGGCTGGCAACTATGGACACTGACTGAAAACTATGGACCTGGTCTTTCTGCAAAGGTTCTCTGGAACAACTAGCCCTCTTCTGGCCTGTCCAGTAGTTAATCAAGACCTTGCTCACAAACATTGTCGTTGAAAGTCTTCACGAGCGGTTCCTGCAGTCAGGTTGGGCAAAATACTAATGGACTACTGTATGTTTTGTCCTTGGATGCTGTATGTCTATCAGTCCTGTTCTCTTAACCGTGCTGTTGGCTGCTACCTTAAAATCTGATGTGCTGAACTAAAGGGAGTCTTAGCGAAGACAAGGGAGGAGCTTCTATTTCATTTTTCCAAATCTTATTGTGTATCTGTCCCCCTGAAAATGTTCTTCACCCTCATTAAAGGACATCTTGAGACACTGCACGACTTTAGTTCACTTTGCTTTGGTTCCAGCTGTGCTAAAATGTGCATTAAAAATGTGGGAAGGAGGGGGGTAAGGGGAAGTGTCTTTTTCAGTGGTGACTGTGTTAAGCTTATGACTGTTCACACTTTGCATTCAGTGTCAGCTCAATGAAGCCATGAGCAGAAAAGTGAACAAATCAAGGACAAATACTTGATTATTTTTTTGTGAATTATGGTTAACTTACCAAAGTGATGTATCCTGTCAAGCAAACAAAGTAATTTCTGCAGTAAACAGTGTTATTGTTTTTAAGTACAGTATTTTCAGGCATTGACATGTGAAAATAACTGAATAGCAAAACAGGTAGCGTATGTTCATTCTTGACCTACACTCCAGTATGTAACATTTATGGTGATTGTCTTATTTGTATAAAACAAAGTTCTGTCAAATTAAGTGGAGAATTTTCATATAGAAGACTATATATTAGACTATATTCATCAGAAGAACGTATTAAGATTAAATAAATGATTAGAACAGTAATCAAACTGTCCTTTTTTGTCTGGGGGTACGGCAGTGTAAAGAATACTTGGATGGAAGGGTTGTTGCAGAACAACAACTGACACGTGTAAGGGTAAATTCTGTTCTGCAGGCTGCTGGTGGGTTATGTTCAGCTGAGGCTGCAGGCATCTGCTCTCCCAGTGAGCTTGTTTATGGCATTTTGTTTGCTGGTGTGCTTGGTCACGTGCTAACAAATACTCTGCTGTTCAAAAAGAGACATTTACCCATGCATACTACAGAGTGTTTAACAAGAGTTAAGTGTGTTAACAGCACGTGCTGCTGCCAACTGGTGTGACAGTGGGGCAGGGCTGAAGCCGTGCAGCACACTCCTGTGTGATACACACAGGCAGGACTTGGCAAAGCAGTTGATGTTGCAGTCAAGAGTCCCTAAACGGGTAAATAGCCTCATTTGAGCTTTAAATGTGTGCTTCAGATTCTTAACACTTCTCTGAAACTTCCTACAATTAAAAGAAAAAAAAATACCTGGGCACTCTGAGCTTTTGTGCATTCATACAAATTTTCCTTAACTGAATTTTTCCTTAACTGCATCCTATCCTGTCCTATGAGACAGGTGGTGTTTGGTTTCTTGCAGGGAAATGTCCTGCACATCTGTGTTGTCCAAAAGGCACAATGCAGCTGTGGTAATGATGTTTCTGGAGATGTCTCACCATTTTAAGGGTGCAGGTGGAGACCTCACTTTTGATCCCTGTAATACTTGCTTTCTGGGGGTGTCTTTGCGTGGGGGTGACTGGGTTAAGTGCTATGTCTGCTTTCAAAGGAAAGTGTCACTTCAGTTGTGAAGTTTGGGGCTGTCCTACAGGTCCTAGTTCAACTGCAGTAAATCTAACAGTCTCTGTTCAGCTAAAATAATGGGTCAAATAATGAGAAATAAACCAACTCCATTCCTTCTAATTTATTTCAAAGTCAAATGTCTTATCACACAGTGCACAGGCCCCTTAGCTTCTGGTTAAATAGCACCCTGAGCAAGGCCAGGGTGNCCTGAAGTTTAAAAGTTCTGTCAACTGCAGAACTACAAACAAGGTAGGAAATGAGTCAATATTTTATGTTCTGGTACCTGCTGCAGGTGTTGAGGTGGTCCAAGCTGCTGCCACCCTCTTTGAATTTGCCTCTCTTAGTTTAAAACGTTCACCCCTGGTCCTGTCCCACCAGGCCCTGCTAATACATCTGTCCCCATCTTTCTGACAGGCCCCTGAAGTCCTCAAAGGCCACAAGGTCTCCCCTGAGCCTTCTCCAGGCTGAACCCCCCAAGCTCTCCCAGCCGAGGGGTTCCAGCCCTCCCAGCACTTCTGGGGCTCCTCTGGCCCTGCTCCACCAGGTCCCCATCTCTGCTGTGCTGAGGACTCCAGAGCTGCCCCAGCACTGCAGAGGGGTCTCCCTAGAGCAGAGCCCTGGGAGCAGAGGGGCAGGATCCCCCTGCCCCCCCTCAACCTGTTGCCCACAGCTGCAGCATTGCTGTCTGGGGGATTTCTTAATGAAAAGGTTAACACAGCAAGATCCCATTCCTTGTTTCAATTGTCTATCCCTCTGTACCCAGGGACCTCCTTGGCCTTGTTTCTAGCTCGCAGCCTTAGGCCGCAGCATTATATTGCTGGGTAGATGCCAACCACTTATTTTTTTNTCCCCTTTTTCTCCCCTGCACCAGCCCCCCCCTCAATCAGCAATAATTTACCAGTTAACTTCATTGACACTCGAGGTAGCAGCTCGGAAGCCTCACTGCAGGGCTGTCCTGTAGTGAGAGTACAGGAGAACTCCCAGCAATGAGCAGTTGCTGCAAAGGTCTTAAATTGTGATCAGTGGCTAATTAAAAAAAAAAAAAGTAACTGAAGCTGGGTGGAGGTCTGGCTAGTGGATGCAACTGTCAAATTTACAAGTACAGCTGCTCAGTACAATTATTTCTGTAATGAGCCTTTTTCCAGGGTTATCTGGGTCTTGGCAGGGCAGCTGGNACTTCAATACTGCACAATCTCTCAGCTGTCCTTACTGAGTTGAAGATGGACACGATCCTTCACACCGGCTTAAGGTGACATTTGTAGAGCAGCCTTTGTAAGTTATTTTTTCTTCGTATTTGACTTCTTGACAATGCCCTGTCAAATGTGAGAAGAAGAAATTATAGCAGAAATTTGTGGCCCACAGCAGCCACATACTGTGGTGACCATCATCTTCTCAACGTTGAACCTGTTCGGAAGAGAGAGGAGCAGTTTGGGTTTAAATACAGCTTTTCAAATATTTGGAATTTTTATTTTTCTTTTCCTTGTGGTGGAATGTTTAGAGCNGGATTCCAGAAGCCTCCATACTCAGTTTGGTGTAAAACCATTCCTAGTGCACGAGACAATCACCAGGCCACAAGTGAGTAACAGAGCAAGAGGTTTCTGAAGTAGGTTGCTGAAGATGATGAGTTACCCTGGAGGATGCTGAAGAAAATACTGGTCACTGGAATTACAAATGAGCAAAAAAAATTCCTGGTAAGAATATAATGTGAATTCATCAGGACAAAAATCTCTAATCCACTGATAAGAGCAAAACAGTGCAAGTAGACCAACCAGCTGGCTAATTCTGGGGGAATTCTTTCTGCTTCACAAACTTTGTAGTAGGTTTTACTTATTTGAAAAATGCTTAATTTATTAATTTTAAGGATTGATTTATTTATGTATAGGCAGTCAGAAGTGCATAACTTAACTGCCTGCCCAAAGCCTGTCTTTCCTCAATGGACAGAACATGTAATGCTTCATAGCAGGTAATGATTGAGAAATCCTTGTGTATTGATCTTGCATTTTCTCCTGACTTGAAGCAAGACACTAAGCACTTGCTGAAGCAAAAAGCTGGCTAAAAACCTGGGGTTTCCAGGTTATTGAAGTTTGTATTGAGCTTGTATTAAGAAAAAGATGCCGAGTACCACGAAGGCAATTTATGCACCTCTCACTGCTCCTGTACAAGGCTCTTTTGAGCACACTTGGGTTCCTTGCTTGAGGAAGGGTGGTGGATGAAACCTGAGCCTTGTTGCAGGGAAAGCTCTGTTAATACTGTACTAGAAATTGGAGAATTTGTCAAGGGAGATTAAAGCAACTAATAACTGGTCTCCAGCCTAAGGTTCTATACCTGCATCTCATAAAAGAAGAGCTGGGATCTAGGCCAGTATTAAACTTTTCTTCCTGAACTGGAAGGTATTGTTAATACTCTGCAAGACTGGCAAGTACCAGAATTGCTCAGTTTAGTGCTGAAAAATGTGTGGAGAAAGGAGAAGAGCTTGTTCATAACTCTCTAAACTCATGAAATAAATATGGGGGGTGCTGCCTGTTAATTGCAGGGAAAAATCCAGTAATGGTAAGGTTGTTCTGAAGCAATTCTCTTGAAAAAAACAAAGTGAACAACATCTAAAGCAGGCACCAAAAACATACTGGGGGAAATCCTGCTTATGAGAGTTCCTAGTGGGATTCCCATTCTGTGAGGTGAGAATTCTGAAGGCGCAGGCAAAGCGGGGTCAAAGGGAGTGGGCTGATAGAGACAATCTCTGTAATTCCCTGATCTTCATGGAGTTGGTCAATTTGAGCCTCCTTTCTACTAAAAACCCTGAAAGCAGCCTCATTGATGCTGCATTGCTTGTGTATCAGGGGATACACTTCTCTGGATCCTCACAGTGGCCGGCTAAAACGAACACGAAAAAAAGAGCCACACAGAAACTGTGCCTTCCCTTGACAGGTTGAACAGTGCCTACATCATTCTGATTTCTGCTTAGAAGAGTTAATCCATATTCTAGGAACTGTTGAATTTGAATAAAAATAAGTAGTCCTAAATAGAACTAGAAACTAGGACTCTGCTGCCTCTGCAGCATGCAGTGAAAAATGTAGAGATGCCTCTTGTGCATCCACACCAGTGTTTCTCACTGTGGAATTTAAAGTAGGACAGTTCCCTTTAAAACCAGCAGAGAGGGTGTTGCTTTGTGTGCCTCCCTTTACATGAAACTGTGCAGAAATGGCAGAATGTGGAACTGCATCACTCAGAACATGCTGGGATTTAATTATGGACAGGAGCCAAAACACATCATTGAACCTTAAGAACTGAGAAAACATTATCCTGAGGAACAGAGACCAAAAAAAGGCTCAAGTGTGTAGGAGGAGCTTGTGAGAGCAAACAGGAGGACTGTGGGGTAGGCTGAGAGAGCCTGTGAATAGAAGGTATCCTTCTTATGCTGCTTAACTGGGATTTTAAGATTAAAAGGCAAATGATTCTGTGACTGTCCCAAGAGACATCCTGCCACTCTCCTTGACTCATGCTCTGTACGGGTCTGCATCAGTATAGAGCAAGGAGCCTGTTGCTATAAAATCAAGGATTTCAGGCAACAACTCTATAAGAAATAACTTCAGAAAGGAGAAAAAGAGAAGATGGGGTCGATGCATACAAATTGTAGCAAAAGAACGCGTAATGTCGCGATTCCAGCTCTCTCTCGTGACAGAAAAGATGGGTTAACAACAAAACCACAATATGGGAAATGAGAAGGAGGTACTTTACCTTCTGGAACTCTTGGTGGCACAGTGGAGGACAAGGCTGTTGAAAGTCTAGATGTGAAAGGAGATGATGTAGTGCGGGTAGTGGTTATTGTGGTGGTTCGCAAAGAAGTCCTTTCCATTGACTCTGTAGAAGCAGTAGTAATAACATGGGGAGCAAAAGAAGCTGCTGTAGATAGAATAGTTGGGATCAAAACTGGGGTGGACGTAGCAGAGATACTGGTAGGAACTACTAAGGAAGCTGTTTTGACATACTGACTAAATGTGGTGTTTTGGGAGGAAGGATAAGTAGTGCTCTCAGTAGACCTAAATGGAGAAGTTGTGAGAGGTGTCGGGGTATGTGTTGGGCTGGTGGTTGGGGCTAGAGCAGAAGAGACTGTTGAAGAGGTGGCAGATGGCAGCTGGGTGCTGAGCAGACTGGTATGGGCAGGCAGGGAGCTGGGATTTGGAGACATTGTTGTCAGAGGGACTTCTGTGCTGCTAGCAGGGCTGGCCTCTCTGGAGACGGTGGTCCTGGAGGTACTGGTGATAGAGATGGTGGCGGTGGTTTTCTGTGTGGTCAGAGGTGGCACAATGTGTGGTACAGTTGTCTTCTTGTGGGTGGTGGCTGCCAGGAGGAAAGCACAGGTTGACTGAGGCTGACAGGCCAAGAGGGGAAGATAAAGGAGACAGAAAGAAGCCCCTAGTAAGGGGCACATGCAGCAAAGTCAGTGTCTTGCAGCACAGAGTCTTGCTGGGTAACAAGCCTGTAGGATGCCTTCCACAAGCAAGCCAAGCAGACTTGTGTCCAGGGAAATACCAAAGGCAGCCATGCCAAAAGACCAGAGCTAGAGGAAGGAAGAATGTACAGAAATTAGTAAAACAAGATCCCAACTGGCCTTTCCTGCTCCAGTGGAGGAGAGGATGGAAGGGTGAGAGCTGGGAAGAGCAGGCAGAGAAGTAGGAAGGGCAGGAAGGGGCCTTACCAGGCTGTGAGGAGCTTGGCCACGTTGAGGACACTGTTGGAGAGGGAGAAGAAGCAGGTGATGGCACCAGGCTGGTTTTGGCTGTGGAGGGTGCAGAGGACTCTGGTGAAGGTGACTCTTTTGGAGCAGGAGTTGTTGTTGTGGAAGAGGTTGTGGGCGTCAGGGTGGTGGGTGTAGGCTTGGGGCTGGTGGCTGAGGAGAGTGTGGAAGTAGCAGCAGATGGCAGCCAGGTGCTCAATGGGCTGGTGGTGGCAGGTGGAGAGCTGGGACTAGGAGACATAGTTGTCAGAGGGACTTCTGTGCTGCTAGCAGAGGTTGTCTGTCTGGAGAGGGTGGTCCTGGAGGTGCTGGTGGTGGAGATGGTGGCGGTGGTCTTCTGCGTGGTCAGAGGTGGCACAATGTGTGGGACAGTTGTCACTGTCTGTGTGACTGCTGCTGGGAGGAAAGGACAGACCCCTTGAGGGTGAGGGCAAGAGGAGAAGGTGAAGGAGGTGGGCAGCAGCCCACAGCCTGGGGCATGTGCCGGGAGGTCAGTCTTGGCTCAAGAGTTTTGGGGGCAGGAGGGAGAAGTAGGTCTCTGTCTCCTGTCATCAGGCTCCCATCTGGCTTCTCCCCCCAAAATGGGGAATAGGACAGCAAGTGAAGGCTGCTGTCCAACAAGCAAGAACCCTCTAGCTCTCTGCGGAAGAGAAGCCTCTCCAGATGTGCCTGTAACCCTGCAAGGATCATGGACAATGACCATCTGCCCCTTCTCAGATGGGCAGAGAGATGCGTGCCCGGGGCCATTCCAACAGCAGCCATAACAAATGACCACAGAAAGAGGAGTTGTGAACGAAGGTCAAAGAACAAAGCAAGAGCCCCAGGACCATTAACTGCTCAAAAGAAAGAGAGGATGGAAGGCTGAGAGCTGGGAAGAACAGGCAGAGCACTGGGAAGGGCAGGAGGAGGCCTNGGCTGGCCTCTCTGGAGACGGTGGTCCTGGAGGTACTGGTGATAGAGATGGTGGCGGTGGTTTTCTGTGTGGTCAGAGGTGGCACAATGTGTGGTACAGTTGTCTTCTTGTGGGTGGTGGCTGCCAGGAGGAAAGCACAGGTTGACTGAGGCTGACAGGCCAAGAGGGGAAGATAAAGGAGACAGAAAGAAGCCCCTAGTAAGGGGCACATGCAGCAAAGTCAGTGTCTTGCAGCACAGAGTCTTGCTGGGTAACAAGCCTGTAGGATGCCTTCCACAAGCAAGCCAAGCAGACTTGTGTCCAGGGAAATACCAAAGGCAGCCATGCCAAAAGACCAGAGCTAGAGGAAGGAAGAATGTACAGAAATTAGTAAAACAAGATCCCAACTGGCCTTTCCTGCTCCAGTGGAGGAGAGGATGGAAGGGTGAGAGCTGGGAAGAGCAGGCAGAGAAGTAGGAAGGGCAGGAAGGGGCCTTACCAGGCTGTGAGGAGCTTGGCCACGTTGAGGACACTGTTGGAGAGGGAGAAGAAGCAGGTGATGGCACCAGGCTGGTTTTGGCTGTGGAGGGTGCAGAGGACNATGAATTGGGCCGGGCCCAGAGAATGGTGAGGAATGGACTTCAGTCCAGTTGGCAGCTGATCACAAGTGGTGCTCCCATTGCTCACTGCTAGAGCCTGATCTTTTAAATATATTTTATATGTGATTTTTAGATAATATGTTCAATACATGTCCTGTTTAATCTATCTGTCTAGAGCACAAGTCTGGTGAGGAGTGGCTGAGGGACCTGGGGTTCGTTTGCCTGGAGGAGGCTCAGGAGAGACATTTCCACTGTCAACAACTCCCTGATAGGAGTTTGGAATCAGGTGGAGTCAGTCTCTTCTCCCAAGAACAAGTGGTAGGACAAGAAGAACTGGCCAAATCTTGCATCAGGAGAGATTTAGGTTGGATATGAGGAAAAACTTCTTTTACTGCAAGGATTGTCAAGGTCTGTTCCAGGCTGCCCAGGGCAGTAGTGGAGTCCCTATTCCTGGAATAGTTTCAAAGTCATGAAAACGTGTTGCCTAGGTACGTGCTTTAGTGCAAACCTGGCAGTGGTGGGTTAAGGGTTGGACTCAATCATCCTAAAGGTCTCTTCCAGGCAAAGTAATTCTATAATTGTGCTGGCTTGGCAGGGCAAGAGGGAGAAGTGTGTCTGTGGCTGTTGATCTCAGGCTCCTGATTGGTTTCTCTACAAAGATGATGACCAGGACAGTGCATACAGGATGCCTTCTACAAGCAAGCTGAGCAGACCAGAATCCATAAGAGACCTGTGTTGAGGACCATACCAAAGGTAGACACACTGGATGGCTGAAGGCAGACCAAGTGGGAATGAAGGTCAAGGAACAAAGCAACAGCTCCAGCGCCCTTCACTA
>VWZY01003493.1:90052-143810 GCA_013399075.1 Chloroceryle aenea
GGTGAGGGCTGCTGGGAGGAAAGCACAGGTTGAGGATGACTGGTTAAGATAGGTTGATGTGGGCTGTTTAGTGTAGAAGTTTTGTGCTACAGTATGGGCAAGGAAGACGTCATTGCATCCCACTTGTTCTTGCTGGGTCCATGATGCCCCAGCAACTCCCGTCCCATCCTGCTCTTTCTGAGAACTGCAGCCTGTGATGGTTTTGAAGGATGTCCTCTAGCAACTTTTCTCTCTTTCTCCTGGAGCTCTTGAGATGGTAAGAGGTATCCCTATTTTCATGTGGGATGCACTGGTTGACATGTAGTCTACAATTTGCCTGCTGCACATTGAGCTGGAAAGAATCCATGGGAGAACCGAGGCTCCTGAAGGGACAGGCATTGACCATGGATGACTATTACTCTCTCCTGACCAGAGCACTCACCTGTTACTATTTTACTAGTTGGAGTCTTAGCTCTGCTTGGCTCCCTTGCTACAAAAAAGGGATGAGAGAAAAGAATGGTTGAGTCTTGGGAAGGATTCTAGGCAAAGCATGTTGTGTCATCTCAAAGGAGGTTGTCCTGTTCAACACCAAGCGAACCCAGGTATGTGGAACCTGATGGGTCTAAGTGAGAGAACTTCAGTGTGGAGTTGTGTACACCTTCTTCCCACCAGAGACACTGCTGGTGACTCTTCTGCACCCAGGGTCAGCATTGGCCAAGGCGGTGACACCTGTTGTCCTACACTTTCTTGAGTGTGACAGGCCCTGGGCATCCTTTGGACAGAGAGCATGCCTTGTGTTATGTCCCTCACCCAAAACTGTCCTGAGGTGTAACCTGGAGATGAGTTTCCAGTTTCACTGGCTTCTGTTCACTACACTGTGCATTCTCAGGGCACCACTGTAAGGGGAGGGAGTCTGTGTTAACTTGTCTCTGGTTGGTAATTGTAGGGCAGGAACTCACAGATGTTTGTACCCTGATGTCCCAGAACTCAACCCCTGAAGTGGTGGCAAGGGAGAAGGGTGCAGTCAGGGTGATGTGGGGGACAGTCCCAGGACCTGCCTGGGCCTCAGGAATCCCATGGCAAGAGCAGTAGGAACTGAGAACAAACACCAGAAGTGAAGCCTGTGTGGGATGTGCTGCTTAGGAGAGAATGGTGGGAGCTGGAAGGAGCAGGCAGAGCAGCAGGAAAGGCAGGAGGGAGCCTTACCAGGATGTGATGTGCTCAGCTGTGTTGAGGACACAGTTGAGGAAGGGGAAGAAGTAGATGAGACTGAGGTGGCAGGTAAAGAGCTAGGGCTTGGAGACATCCTTGTCAGTGGGACTTCTGGGCTGCTGCTGGATGTGGTAGGGGTGGTCTTCTGCGTGCTGAGCTGCTGCTGTGGCTCTGTTAATATTCTGTGGGTGACTGCAGAGACAAAAGCAATGGTTGGTTCAGGGTGGCAGTGCAAGAGGGGGAGGCAGAGGCAGTGGGCAATTCCCAGGCAAAAGCCCCAGGGTATGGGTGGGGATAAGACAGGCAGGACCAAATCCCAGTGAGTCTTACTGGGCAAAAAGGAGAAAGGGGTGCCCCCCAATGTCTCTTCCCCCGCCCCCTCAATAAACAAAAAAAAAATGGGGCAAGAACTGGGTCTGAAGGGTGCCCTCTGACAATTTAGCACCCCCTGTATCTTCAGGAGCTCCTGAGAGGAGAAAGCCTCTCTAGAGGTGCATGTCTCCCCTCCAAGGCGTTCCAGAGTGGGCAAGAACATCATCTGGAAAGCTGGGGTGACTGAAGCAGAATATTAGGCCAGGAGCATCTCTCAGCTTCCTCTTACCTACTGACACTTGGTGTTGCAGAGTGGTTTCCTGGGTTCCCACACTCTCTGTAAAGCAAGGAAGGATGGGCATCAGTACTGGTTGGGAGCTGGTAAGGTTCCTACTTAAACTGGGTTGCGATCCTTTCTCAGAGGAAGCTGTAATTGCTAGCACAAGAAGACCCAGATATGTGCACCCCAACAGTATTTTATGGGGGAGATGCATGGGATGGGAGAGAGTGTACATCTGCCCTCCCACTGCAGTAGACTTGTCCCCACACCCTGTCCCAGCCTCTGGAGTCAGCTGCTAACCTGGCAGTTGACATGATAATAGGGCTTCAGAAGAGACTCTTCTTGATCACATGTGGAGTACCTGACATCCTGAAGTCTAATTTTCTTGGCTTAATATTTTCTTTTGGAAGAGTTTGTTACAAAGGCTAAGGGGAACACATATTCCACCATTTGGGAGTTTTCAAGAACTTGCTTTGAAGCACAGAGAAATTGTGTCTAAATTTGGAGGAAGCATAGAGCATGGCCTCAAAGAGAAATGCTAGATTTGAGATGATATTTGGACGTCAGATGCTTGCTCCATTGACAAGACACATAAATTCCATTTTTATCACACTTCTTCTGTTATCCATGTCCTTTCCTATATATTTACAATGTTAACACAACCAGTAAGAATGCTTGGCATGTGTCCTGTGAGTGATGGCTTCACCTGGTGAATATCAAAACCTGATATTTACCTACTGTTGATAGGTGAGGCTTGCTGAAAGTTGTGATGTGAGATGTTGTTTGAGCTGGTATTGAAGTGGTTGTGGTTCCCCTTTTGACAGTGGTCTTGAAGGATGGTGTCGTGAACGCTACTTGTTCCGTCTCTGTTGAAGCAGCGGTTGATGAGGTACCACGTGTAGCCTTTGGTTTAGTGGTTGTGGTTCTTGTTGAGGTAGATATGGAAGGGGTAGTGATGGTTGTAGTCATGTTTGGTGTGACGAAAATTGATGTCGTATGTTCTTTTGGAGTAAAGGTAAATAATATAATATGAGTTATCAAGTAATTGAGTAATAAAGAAGCTACACATAGTCTAAGGACCCAGTTGTCACCCTTGATCTGTTGAGTATTTTCTGCTATCCTAGGTTCTGCTAGGATAGGGTTAATTTTTACCAGAAGCTGTGAGGGGACCTCAGCCAGGACAGACAACCAACCCAGCCAGTGGGATATTTGATACCATACTGAGCTCATGTCCATTATGTAAGGCTGGAGAGTGGGCTGGGCAGGGTGAGTGAGTCTCTGGCATGGGGCCTTCAGCACAGGACCAGGCGGTTCGGTGTATTCTGTATCACTCACTTTATGTATTGTTTCATTTCTATTATTATTATTACTGTTGTTTCTTCTCTTGATGCTTTATTCTATTAAATTTTCATTATCTCAGCCCACAAGGTTTTGGTTTTCTCCCTATTCTTCCCATCCCACCAGGAGGAAGAGGGGAGTTAGAGCGACCACGTGGTGCTCAGCTCCTGGCTGGGTCTAGACTAAAACATCTGCATAATTGTTTGTATTCACATTCTCACAAGCATGCCAAATCTCTCTCTACTCATATTTGTTTTCTGTTATCTCCTATCTTTCTTTGTTCTCATTTTCAGTATTTTTCCTGTATTGGATTATTTTAATATAATTTTTCTAAGACGTTAGCTTTGTTGTCAGGTAGCAGCTAAGTCTGTCTGGGCTTTGCCCAAATGACAATTTCATTGCCCATTCTTATGTTCCAAATCAGCCACCGTTTCAGCGTCCCATAATTTGTATTACAAAGCTAAATAACATCCCACTACAGGACTTCCTTGTCCCAGTGTGCAAACCATCTTTACAATGGCCACCTTTGAAGCTGTGTTTTGACTCCTGTGAGACCTCTTTTTAACTCTGCTTTCCCCAGTAGTCTGGGTCCAGGATGGCTCATTAGCTGAAGTGCATGTTGAGGGAAGCCACATGTTGTTATGAGTCTCCACAAGCCATAGAATCAGAAAGTAGGTTATTTTGGAGGAGTCATGCTCCTGAGAGCAGGACACTAGATCCCCAGACAAAGCTGCTGCATTGACACCTCTGTGATTCTGATTTGGAGCCTGCTTACATTTTTCAGAGTTAACAAGTTGGAGTCTCCTTCACTATGACTGAACCAGTTGTGAAGAGGCTGGAGCTGAGCTAATAAACCCAACCAGCGCTGAGCTAGTTCACCGTTTATAGAACTTCTAATGTGCTTCTCAAGTGAGTCACACTGTGATTTTTGGTTGCACTTTTAACCTAGAGTCTACATTCTTTCTTTTTCCATGCACTTTTGATCTACACTTCTGAACGTTTCTGGTTTACAAACTCCTTTCTGAAAGTGTTCTTTGTCTACTTCATGGTTTGGAGTCTTACCCTTGGCCGTTGAGATGGCTTGTAGCACTTTCCTGCTAGAATGGTATCCCCACTACGTATAGAGTGGGTTTCCTATAATTTATTTTAGACAGTAACACGAAAAACCTACCAGTTGTTGACTCTATTGTGACAAGAGGCAATGATGGTGAAGTCTGGGGAATTGTGGTTTTTGAGGTTATTGTTGGATTTGTAGTCTCAGTTGATACAGTAGCTGAAGAAGAAGAAGCACCATGTACTGTTTGTATGGTGCTTGTGGTAAAGCTTCCTGTTACTTTAGGCTGCACTGTTGTTACTAAAAAGAAAAAAAAATCACAATTAAAGACTAAGAGATAGTTCTTGATAATCTGTTTTTAATATACCTATAAAAATTGAAAATTATTTTTTGAACTTAAAACACCGTCTTGACGGGTTGCCCCAACATAGGTTGAGGATATGGCACTTGGCCTTGTAGAACCTCATGAGGTTCACATTGGCCCACTTCTCAAAGTTGCCCAAGTCCCTCTGTCCCTCAGCTGTGTCAACCGCACCACCCAGCTTGGTGTCATCTGCAAACTTGCTGAGGGTGTGCTCGATCCCACTGCCCATCAGAGACAAGGCAAAAGTCCTTATTCAGTAGCACAGACACTTCATTAGTGAGGTCTGGATGTGCCTAAGTATGCTCAGGAAAAACTGTTCTCTCAATAAATATCTTTCTTAAGATCTCAACAAGTATTTTTGGGAAAATGTTGGTGATATTTATGATACCAACTTATTATTCATCATTGCATCTTATGCATGTGAAATTGGTGATGCTACTACATCACTCAAAAAGGAGCATTTCTTACCTTGTAAACATATATCAGGACATATATTAGTAAGTACTAGTTGGGTCAACTATGTAAACTAACCTGTTGAAGGTGGAGATGTTTCAGGAGTGGTAGTAGTGATTTCGTGTCCTGCTGTGTAAAGGTAGAACAGGTTAAGTTTGTCAATGAAAGCATATCCAAATATCCCAAAGAATGCAAATTTCAGACAGGATTCAAAGGATTGTGTTAATTAGTGAGATATTCCTGAAAATGCTTAATATTATGTATTTCGGTGGTAAATGTCATATAAGCAATGGCAAAAAAAATCAAACAGTGGCAAAGAAATCAATGCATCTTTTAATAATCATGAAGTTGTTGCTACCTTTCTTATGATTTTTATGCATAAGGGCACCTNCAATAATAATGAAGCTGAGTAAGTTGTTGCTACCTTTCTTGTGATTTTTATGCATAAGGGCACCTTACTTTTCATGGATAATGGAATTGGTTTTTTATATGAAACTGAGTTCACTAGTTGAGTTGAGGTACTAGGAAAAACACTCTGACAACATTAAAATGTTTAGCATTGTTTCCTAGTTACTGTTGAGAAAGTGTGTGAGTATCTAGGTTGCTGCTTACCACATGGCATGCATCTTTCCGTCTCATAGTCGTAGTATTCATCATGAGAGCAGTTGTAACAGCCTGAAAAATGTGGAAGAGAAGGTTGTTTTATCTTTCCCAGAGAACAGCACTGCATTTATGCTATTTATAATCTAATATCTCTTATTAAAAAATCATATTGATGCAACACCATTTATTCAGGCAAGCATTTGCAATGCCATCCTCAGAAGAAGGGTCTGCCTAGGTGGTAATTCTGTGGTTTGTCCAACTATTTCCTTTTATCTAATAAAAATATGAACTGCTCTGTCCACATATTTTCTTAACTAAATATAATGTAGCCTTTTAATTATGTGCTAGGCAGAGAATTTCCCTTCAAGACAGCAGTACTGAACTGCTCGTGTATTTAAAGCAGTAGTAGTAAGGTGAAGCTCAGCAAAGCTGCTTCAAAGATCGCATCGATTTGAGTGCTGTCCTTTAACTGTGGTGTGACTGAGTTAAAAACAGCACTGAAAAGAAATGCTGTGTTCCTGATTCCTGTTTCACACCGACAGAGCTCGTTACCTTCAATGTTGACATATTTGTAGTTTTGATTTGGACAGTTACAAGGTCTGTAGTGCCAGGTGCAGTTGTCATTTCTGTAGTTGTAGGAATAAGCATCACCGCTTCCTGGGTTTTTGTGAGAGTTGTAATATTCACAATAGACAGCTGAAAAAGGCAAATGGCAGAGAGAAATCAGGAGTTCTCAAATTAGTGGCCTGTTGTTTTCAAAGGGAGGACAAAATTAATAACCAGTTTGAATCAAAAATTTGTTCACTGAAGTTGGTATCTTCTGATGGAAATTGAGATTTCCACTCCACTGAAGTCAGTTTCTTTTTTACAAATGCACTGTTCAGGCATTTCCACCTTCTTAACTGCATAATACAGGAAAATGTTGAAAAGAAACCAAAAAGATGACAACTCTAGCATTGATTTATAGCCCACTCATCCTCTTTTTTTTCCTCCGTATACAGTGTTCTGGAAGACCTCGATATCTTTTTCCTGTTTTACCGTGTTCCAGCCAACACAGCTGTCTTTATTTCCCTGACATCCGCACAGAGGGTGGTTTCATCAGGGCTAAAATGAAACATAATTCTTTACAATTTCATACTCCCTCTGCTGACAAACTGGCAATTCACTATATAGTGTCAGCAGAAGAAACATTCTGCCTTCTGTGACCACGTTATTTGCTCTTTCATTACTCCATGGTAAAAAGAGATGTAACATTCTGGTTAATTTAGCACAACTGAAAACTACACCTTTTAAAACCCAGGTGACTCCAGTCAAGTCTTTGCCGATAGAGAAACCACAACTTAGTAGCTGCTTATTAAGCAGTTACCAATGTTGCCATATTAATATGCTCTAAGGAACAATAATAATCTCTTAAAGCTGTTTAAGGAGAGCCTAAAGCAACTTACGGCAGAACTCAGGGGTCCTCCAGTCAATGCAGATGCCTTTCTCTAAGCATGCCATGGCATACACAGCAATGGCATCACACATGCATTTGCAGTCCCCTCCGATGTCGCAACCACAGGCGTCTCGAACACAGGCCTCGTAATAGGGCATGCGATTCACCTGCATTGGAGAATTCATACTAGTCCTCAACATGTTATGTATAGTCAGCTAAAAAACCCCACGACCCCTTTCCTATCCACAGCACCAGCTGTGCACCCTCCGTGGGTAATAACCCACATTTCTCACTCGTTTTCTCCACCTGGAAATGGAGAATTTTCTACAGAAGGCTGGGTTCTGATGAAGGTTGGGATATTTTCATTTCCACATTGTGGGCGACTTAAAAAAAAAAAGAAAAGGGGTGATGATATGCTCTTGGGCTGATCTGTATCTTCTAAGTGATGTTTATCTACTGATGAGAACAAGGGTTTTCAGGCTTTTTGCAAGTTTAGTTTTCTATCAAAGGAGTAACCAGTGCATTGATCCATATCAGCAATCATCAACAGACTGACTAATTTCTGATACTGAAGCCTTCACTCTTCTTTTCACTCTGATATTTTTAACTCCTCAGTTTATGCCATACTTAACTTTTGTGCTTTCAGAAAGGCTGGTGAAATGCAACTAAAAAATGATGAAGATTAACATAAATGAGAGACAAAAACCATTTCACATAGATTTTAGTAACACACAGCCATAAAGCATTTCATGTATTTTTTATTAAAACATTTTGGGAAAGAGAAAATCAAGGGTTGGAGTCTGAGCATTTTGGAAGAATACAGATTCTGCTTATAAATAAAACTAAGAAGGCCAAATCAGTTCTTACCTTATTGTGGCAGGCAGAAAAGACGTGGCTGTTGATGATGGAACATGTCTTTTCTGACCACGCTTTACGATAAGGGTTCTTGCTGCAGGGATCTACTACAAAATATACATCTCCGCAGAGAGGATTCTCCTTCCAAGAGTTGACAAATTCCAATTCATTGGATGCTACATACTTGCTTCGAGTTTCAAAATCATCCTTCATGTTGCCGTTGTAGTTCCCACACAAACCACATATAGTTTCCTAGATGGAATGAAAGCAGCAGTGTCGGTTCAGTGAGTTACAGCTACTCGCCTTCCCTTCCAATTAATGAACATTTCCTGCACTTCAGTAGTGCTGGTGATCTACACACGCTCTCTATATTCCTGGCTTCTTGTCCATGAGGTTCTGTTCATCAGTGGAGGAATGAGTCTCTTCTCTAAACTGTAAACAGTCATCATCCAGAGATCAAATGCAACCATGCAGTTGTATAAAATACATGCACTTAGCTCAAAAATTGCCTGAATGCAGTAGGCTAACCACTTAAAAATCAGACTCTAGTGAATATTTCTGCTGGTCTGGAGATAGTGATGAAAATGAATTGCTAGTAGCATCTCAGAGATGGTGGAGTGACCACCCACTGAGTATTTTAAAAGCTGTGTAGATGTGGTGCTGAGGGACATGGTTTACTGATGGGATTGGCAGTGCTGGGTTAATGGTTGGACTCAATAATAATAATAATAATAAAGGTCTTTTCCAACCAAAAAAAATCTGTGATCTCTGAAAAACCTTTGCCATCATAGGGAGTCAAGGCAACCATCATTAAATGTGCTACTCAATCTGAACTGAAGGACAGGTTACTGGGGAAGCTACTGTGCAGTACCTGTGTTTCTCTGGAGATCTTGATGAAGAAGTTCATGTGCCTATTCCAGATAAGGGTCATGTTGTATTTTCCTGGGATAATGATATCAAACATCAGGTGAAGGGAGTTATTTTTCACTTTATATTGTACTCCAGGGTTTTCCCCAGAAACAGTGAAGGTTTCGTCTCGCAGGATGATTGTCAGATTCTGGAAGAAAAATTATGTGGATGTTATGACTTATCATGTTTCCATGTGTTACTTACTCCATGGCACAATGCTGAAGATCGGACACTGTGCTACCACAGAGGACATTCCCTCCTATTTTTGAAAAGTGATGGCAGCCAGGTAAAGTGTTTCAATGTCTGGATCAACAGAAAGGTTTGTCCAGAGCATGCAGTTATGAGACTGGATCCTAAGCAAACAAACTTTTTCACCACAGCTCTGACCAGCTGAACCTGTCAGTATTTAGTCAGTGATGTGGCAAGTGTGTGCTGCTTGTAGTAACTGTTCCTGGGGATAAAATCTCATGTCCTTCTCTGTTTCAGAAAATGAAGAACTCTGAGATGATCTGATACTGTTGGGCATTACTGTCCCATAAAACTGAGAACAGTAAAACTTAACCAACTTTGGAAGCTGTCACACAGCAGTGGAAATGAGGATAACTGCTCATTGCTGTAGTTTCATGGATATATCTCAGGTAAGATCTGGATGTGTTTTGAATTGTAGATATTACCTGGACTTAGATGAATTTGGAGAGATTTTTGCTCATCATTCATGATGAGAATTCCTCAATGTTATAGTATTGCTTTCCTGAGTTTAGTGTGTGTGTGCAAATCAGTATCTTTCAACTGAGCAATCCACTGCTGGGTCAGTGACATTCAAAATTTAATGGCTTCTATGTAGGCAAAAAGTTTGGGGGCTGAAAAATTGACATGAGAATTGAAAAAAAAACCCAAAAAACTGATGGCAATTCCTGCTAAAACTGAAGCTCTAGATTTAGCACATAATTTCGCTTAGAAGACACCGCTTCAGAGACACAGCTAAAGCTTCTGAAAGAGAAGCAAACATGGGCTTAAAATAGCTCTGCTGGATAACAGCAGATTGAAGAACTTACCCCAAGGTAAATGCTGATGGATCTGGAGCACGTCACCCCTGATTTCCCACAGATAACATTCTCAGTAACAATTTTGAAAGAGGAAACAGGTCTATTAATGCTGCAGCCATCCTAAAAAAAAATGAAACAAAGCACAAAAAGCACAAACCCCCTATGGACTCTGTGGCTGGGCTCTTCCAACTTAAAAGCATAAAAAAGTAAAGAAAGCATAAAATATGTCATGACTGATTCTGCCTGCTTTGGGAGATGACAAGCTCGGATTTGGTAGTCAAACTGACATCACTTCCCTTAGTTGGCTGCTACATAATGCATACCTATCAATTACTATTTCAACATGTTGTTAAATATAAAATTGGTTATAATTGCATGGGAAAAAAAAAGTGTTTTCAGAAGTAAAGCTTTTTTCATCTTAAGTATTGAAATAAGCAGAAAACATAAAAATATAGATACATTCTCAGATGTTTTCATCTGCCATTTAAATCAAGCTATTTCTTGATGCTACAATCCTGCCAAAACAAGCAGGAGGAGGCACATTACCATAGCCAATATGTATTCACAGTTGCCATCAAATACAAAACGCTGTCCATCAAAAGTGGTGATGTGGCCTTCTCCGTACAGATTGCACGTGGAGGAGCACTTAGATTTCTGAGCACATTTCCATTTGCCTTTTGTGCAAGTGCTGGGAGTGAGAAGAGAAACTATACTCAGATTTCAAAGAATGCCACCTTAACCTGCTTTTTTTTATATATATATATGCACTTCTATAGACAAGATCGTCATTTAATTGACTTGTGTACGCTGTGACCAAGTTACAATTAATGGAAGAACTACAACTAACAGCTAGGGGCTGCCTAGAAAATTAATTCATGATAAGAAGAAATCTTAAGTCCTTTGTTTTTTTTTTCATGAAAGAATATAAAACTCATTTAGTTTTTCTCTTCCTAAGAACAGATGTCACTGTAGTTTAGGGGCTGGTGTTTTTTTTTTTTTAATACTAAATTAGTAACTGGAAAGGGAATAAAGCACTTTGAGAATGCTACTAAAGAGATGAAGGGTTGATCTTTTCAGACTGTTGATTTTATCTACAGAAAAGAAGGAAGATTGTGCTCTCATCTTTTTTAAGTGAAGCTGTTAATCCTTGACCTTATGTAGTTTACACCTACAGGTCTTCCTGGGTGCCCTGATTCCTGAATATGCAGATGGCAGAAGCTATCCTTGAAGACAGCATCATGACTTTTATTTATACTTATCTACTGTCAACTGTTTAGCTTCTCTTTATCAGCACTGTGCTTTGTCACTGTGTTCCTTCTGTTCAGCTGATTCCATTTCCTACACTCCTGTCAACTAAACGTGTGTGTTACCTAGCTGTATGGTTTAGGGAAACATAGAAAACTCTGTGATTCTTACCAGATCTCACATTCAGTTTGGATCTGTTCACCTTTTCCATAAGCAAGACCCCCATATTCACATGGACACTCCTCAGCTGGAACACACCTTCCATCCAGATTCTCATACAGCCCATCAGCACAGACACAGCCTGACTCACACTTAGTGGGTATCTGGTAAAGAGCAACAGATTGCAGAAGGAAAAGAGGCATGAGTTGCATTTTAACTTGTATGCAAATGGTGTTGAGGATGAGTCTGTGCTAAGTTCTAGTTTTGACTTGAAGTCAGTTTTGTGATTTTCCTTGTACCATGATACCAGCCAATTCAGCTCGTCTCACTGAAGTGTCACCTGTGTGTGAGATACTAAGCATACCTGAGCATTATGAAAAATTTATCCTTCACAGGATAAATTCACAGAATCACAGAATGATAGGGGCTGGAAGGCACCTCTGAAGATCATCTGGTCCAACCCCCCGCCCAAGGCAGGCTCACCTGGAAAAGGTCACACAGGATCACATCCAGGCAGGCTTTGAATGTCAGGGATGGAGACTCCACCACCTCTCTGGGCAGCCTGAGCCAGGGCTCTGCCACCCTCAAAGTAAAGAAGTTCCTCCTCATGTTTAGATGGAACTTCCTATATTGAGGTTTGTGTCTGTTAAAGATTCTTTATATCAAGGAAACATATTACAATTCTTCTAATTAGTCTGGTTGCTTAATAAAAAGGCACAAGAAAACCCTAGCAGGGCAGACCAGAAGTCCACCTAGCCTAGGTCTCCTGTGACCATCAGCAGCAGATAGTTGGGAAAGAACAGTACAGAAGCATAAACCATATGTTCTATCAGTTTCCAGCTCACGCAGCTTCAGGAAAACCTGAGCCAGAGGCAACAGCATGTAGTTAAGAATCCTGGGTGGATTTTTATTCTACTCATTTAATAGAATTTAATTAATTAATGCAGTGTAATTCCTTTAATGACTTCTTGACTATATTTAAATTTTTAGGGTCCACAGTTTGCAGAAGGAAGCTTGATGCTTAACTGTATAATGTTAGAAGAAATATCTCCTTTCATTTCACTAGAAGGAATGTAGTCATATTGTAAGCAAGAGCTAGAACATTCCATCTCCCTCGAGGATAAATATCCCAGAGCTGTGAAACTCACACATTCAATTCCAGTAGCCAGCATCTGACAGGTTGGGGCACATGCAGCTCCGTACTTGTTTTCTAAACTGTCAGAACACGAGATGTATTTCTTAGGAGCTTTGCAGCTTTCTAGGGAAAAGGAAAAAACCCAAACATTGGAAAGACTGTGAAGTAGCAATTTCATGACACAGGGGAATAGAATAAATGAACAAATAAATAATAAATAAAGAAATAGAATAAATAAACCATACCTGCAGGATCTAGAAGCTTGCCTGTGCAACTTAGCCTGCCATTAACACAGTAGCTAGAGGGGGAAAAAAAAGAAAGGAATTTCAATGCAATCATTTCCTAAAACAGATGTTTTACTACTTTTTGTAGTATACAGTAACATCAGTGTTGAAAGTGAGTAGTAAGCCTGTCACTATCACAATGGCCTATCAAGTCATTCTCGAGGTTTGTGTAGAACTTTCCAGATGTTGCTGGCAAAATCCCATACTAGAAATATTCAGATCTTACCTATTATTTTCTATTTTTTTCCTTAACTTTGCCAACCTTAAGGTGAGTCAAATGCATTTTGCTCATTTAAGAATCATTCTCTTAGGAAAGAGCAAAAAAGACGTCTTGAAAAAGATACCTTGGCTATTAAAAGTAAAGGAGACTATACTGGTTTTGGGTGGAAAAGAGTTAATTTTCTTCATCGCAGCTTGGTGTTGCTATGTTAGGATTTGTGACCTCAGCTTCTCACGCTGCCCTGCCAGTGAGTAGGCTGGGCATGCACAAGAAAATGGGAGAGGACAGCTGACCCCAACTGACCAAAGAGGTATCCTATACTATACAACATCATGCTCAGTAATAAAAGCTCAGGTAAAGAAGGAGGAAGGAGGGATGTTCAGAGTTATGGTGCTTGTCTTCCAAAGTAACCATTAGCGTGACAAATTCACGCTATCCTGGAAATGTCTGAAATCTGCCAGCTGATGGGAAGTAGTGAATTAATTCCTTACTTGGCTTTGATTGTGCATGCTGCTTTGCCTATTAAATAAACTTATTTTTGCTTATTAATAATCAAGTAAGGTATGATACTGTCCTTTCACAAATTTTCTTGCTTTTCCTCTTCTGATTCTTTTCTGCATGTGGCTGAAGTGGAGTGAGCAAGCGGCTGTGCAGTGCTTACCTGCTTACTGCTGTTAACACTCGACAGAGGCACACGAAGACCCCTCACCTCCATTTTCAGTCTGTTAGCCTTTAAACTTGACACACTTACCAGGTAATCCCACCAGTTAATGTCGACTGGTCAGGCAGGATGTATTTTCTATCTTCTAAGTAGCAGGGACAATGAGATTTCCGGACGCATTCGTTTTTGTGGTTCAAGTACGTTCCTTTAGGACAGTGGCAGCCTTCGATAGGGATGTCGGTTGGGTGACACTCCAGGGCTCGGTTGGAGAGTGACAAGCACGTCCTGTCACATGCCTGAGTGTTGTAGCTGAATGTCTGGTTGCCTGTACAAGTAATGGCTGTAAAACAAGACAAGAGTGTCTATTAAACTTCATTTACTCAGCCTCTTCCTTGTGCGCTGCGTATATTGGGTCAACAGCTTCAGTGATGAACCCTCCCTATTGCTTCTCTTCCTGGGCAGCTCTAGCAAAAAAAATATTATGGACCAAGGCTTAACACCATTCATCTAGTTGTTTGGAAGTTGTATAAAGGTTAAATATAGGTCTGTGTATCTTGTAATAAAATAATGCAGAGAGGCTTTGCAGAAATGCCAATGTATTTTTTGAGTAACTCTGAAACCTGTGCCTATGTCTTAAGTTGTGTAAGAGCAAAATCACATCTGCAAACAGTTTTTCCTAGTTGTTTCTTATCTTGCAGTAGAGTATCACTTTATTTAGCTATTCCGTCACTTCACTATCAAGTCCTGGCAGAATCTACATGCTCACCTTAAAGCATGTGAGTCATCTTTTTCATGTAGGCTTAAAATAAGAGTCCTTTTCTGAAACAGGCTAGGAAAGTATTCAAACATTGGATATCTGTTATCCCATTTCTGCTTCCCTCTTCCTTCTGTTCTTTTTTTTCCTCATTACTCTTAAGATGGTTTTGATTCAGTTACTTACTGCAGTTGTCCATGCTGTTTCTCCAGTTCTCCAGGATTAATCCCATTGAGCTGCATGTTCGTGCATAAGATCCCAGAGCAGAACAAATATAAGGAAAGGTCTCTTCATAATTACAGGCTTGGTAGACACATCTCTGAAACCCAGTACATGGAGAGTACTCTGTTACTGGGGAGCAGACATTTGGAGGTGCTAAACCCTGGAGGTGTTTAAAATATGTGTATGTGTGGATACTTAGGGACATGGTTTAGTGGTGGACCTGGCAGTGTTGGGTTAATGGTTGGACTTGGTGACCTTAAAAGTCCTTCCCAACCTAAAAAATTCTACAATACTGTGATTCCATTCTGAACTGCAGAGGAAAGTCATACAAAATACATATTATTATTATATAACTAAAACTGATGAAAAATATTAATTCCCTGATTGACATGAACAAAATACACACAGTACCTAAAAAATGCCATCATTTATTCACTACTTTTCCTTTTTAATTTTCAAAATGTTTTGTGGAGATTGGCAAATGCAATGACTCAGTTTTACACATGGGAAGAGAGATACTTTGCATAGTTAAAGTTGTTGGCATGGAAAACTGCAGCATGAGCAAAAATACCTTCTGATTCCTAAGGATGGGAGTGGTGCCCATGAACACACAGACTTGTAGTGTCTTAAGGAGACTTAATTTTCAAAACCATGCATATTCCTTTGTTTCTGTGTATTGCTGACCCAAAGACTGGGATACTGCATAGGAGGACATCTGGTCCATATTTGGACTCCCTCTGTACAATGTCTGTCATTATTTCCTACCTTGTAGAAAGGGAGAGGGTTCACCACAGCATGGCATTTCTCAAACACTGTATCCTTCTTGGTAAGAATGGAGCAATGAGTCTCAGCAGATATTTCTAATGAAAGTAAATCATGGACATTAAACAGAGAAGGATGGGAAAAAGAAATGGAAACAAAAAGAAAAAGAAATGAAAAAAACAAACCCTGGACACACTACTCAAGCTGAGCTTTTGGCAATGATGGGTTGAATGAAAAGACAACTTCTTAGCTTGTTAGCTTGAAGATGACAGTTTTGTGCAAAAAGCTGAGTAGGGTTTGGCTGGTTGTTTTTGGTTTGGTTTGTGTTTGTTAATTGTGTTTTTAAAGACCAATAGCAATAAAGACATGAGAAGGAAAAACATGGATTTCAGTCACAGTACTGCTGAGCAAGCCTGAGATATCAGTGGACACTATGATTTCACTGGAAATACCACCAAAACCTCTCATTCATCATCTCCATCCCAGACCTCTAGAATGGGATCTGATAACCTTTCATTAGATATGTCTTCTAGAAATCAGAAATGTCTTGTTAGTGACCGAATTTGTGATGTTCAGTCATCTCAGTCTCTGCTCCTTCCAAACGCTCTCTAGTATTGACTTGTGGAAGTGTCAGAAAAAGCTGTCTGGAGAGATCAGTTAAAACAGCATCATCTACTTACTGTTCAGTTGGCTCAAAGCACAAGGGTCGGTGTCTCTCTCCAAAGCAGGATGGCAATTTCCTGCCCTCCAGGAATCTACAAACAGGGAGGCTGTCCCTTCGGTGATATCCATGCTAGTCATGAAGTCATCTGTAGTGTCTCCATTGTAGTTGCCACACAAACCTAAGAGCATCAGAAATGCAAAGGATGAAAAGGCTGAAAATCATGCAGAGGTCTATGTTTCATTCTGTGACAGTGTGAAAATTCAAAAGTTCTATGTAAGTGTCAATGAATACTGTAGGTCAATCAGCCAGAGAATCTTGTTTCTGTACGTGCTCAGTCATAGAGATGCTGCCTTCACAAGTTAAGGTCATCCACTTCTTTTCAGTGACAAATTCATACAGAAGCTTTTGTCTTGTTTTAGAAAAAAGGTTTTTTTCAGTGGTTTCAAATCATGTAAATGAGAAAGGCCATGACACACTTTGGCAGTTACACCTGTTTTCTTAAGTACAGAAAATCTGTAATAACAGAGAATATACATTTAGACTTTTTAAGACGCTAAAACCTTGCTGTATTTCCCCACAGATAATTTGAACTCAAGCTATGCCTTAGTGGCTAATGTTGCCACTAAGCTAATTTTTTCCTTGAATCCAGAGAAGAAAGTTTATTCCTTAGAAGATTAGTATTAAGTTTTCAGCATTACACTTAGTACATTTTCTCCTTCACTCAAGGACTAGACTTCTTACCTAGGGTTCTGCCTTTGTATTGTGATCCAACTTTCACATAGGCCTGGAACACGGGTGATGTTTGCACAACGAGTTCCAGCCCGAAGGCCGTATACATCTGAATGTACATCGAGGACTGTCTGAAAATAGTGATGTCTCCTAAAAGAACAAGGATATTTAGAAATAGAGATTTTAATGCCGAGGTTATTACAAAGTAATGATTTTAGTGCACAGGTAAGTGTTCTAGCATTCTGCCATCAAGTCTTCTCCTCCACACGCAATTCTCCCCGGAGGGTCAGGTGATGTGGGCAAGATGTTAACTTTCCTCTAAAACCTCTGATGTTGGCAATTGCGAGAGAAAAGATGCTGGGTCATGTAAACCAGACATTTAATGTAATTTGGATTTTTTTACATCTTCCCTTTAATTTACCTGATCTGTAAGGCAGCCGTTTAAGTTCATCATCATCGGTAAGGAGTTCATTCTGAGAAATCACAATTTTGTCCTGTAAGAAATGCACATGGAATCAGAAGGAATCATCTGATGAGATTTACATGTTCTTTAACTTAAGCAGCCCTATTGTCAATGACCTGTACAATGGGAAAAGATTGATTTGAGCTCCTTTTCACACGTTATTCCACCCTGTTTTCAGTTTTCACTTCTAAAATGCTCAAAAGTTCTGAGCTGATGTGGCAGCTGAGATCTTTACTGCATATGCATGGTTTTATTTCAGGATCTATTCCCCATATTTTCTCAATTCAGGCTACCAGCAATGACTTTTAACTATTTGTTTTGCTAATCTGGTTATTGACACGCTGGATAGAGCCTGCAGAGGGAACACTTACCTTCGTGGAGAGGTAAATTAAAGCACTAAGTGATGTCTCGGAATGAGAATAGCCAGACTTTTCATATACAGCCATTAGGGTTCCGTTGTGTGGCAGGATGGAACTCTGGAGGAAAGCAGTGAAAAGGGAATTCTGTGTCAGAATAATCATGATTTGTAGAATAAATGTATATCACAGGAAGTTTGTGTCCTACCCAGAAACCAAAGACGGGCTAAAATCGATCCATTTGATATTTTGTATTTCTAGACAGCAGGAAATTACCTTCATCAGAACATAGGTGCAAACCCCATGGAACCTGTATGATCTAGAATCAAACGTGGTAACAAAGGAGCCTCCTTCCAGTGAACACCTTCCAGGGCAGGGCAGGTCTTTGCAGTTCCATTGACCCATCATGCATTTACTGGGAGAACAAGAAAGAAACAAGGTTTTTCTCATACTGAGACACTATTTACCAGCAGAGGGTTTGATCCTCCTGTCTGGAGGTTTTGCTGTAGCTGATCAACAGGCAAAATGGTTTAGTGAACACAGGATGACATTCTGAACTTTCATTTCCACTGTCTTGAAATTTCTTGTTTTTATGTTCTAAAAACTCAGCTACTTCCCAGTAATGAAAGATATCTTTTGTATCACTTTTCCCCCTATACTTTCTATGATTTGACTTGCCTTGTCTACGTATTTCAGCCAAAGTTATTCACCTTAATTCAAAATTGTTGAACTCTTGTATGGATTGTCAGTAAACTTTCCTGAATAGGTTAATGATAAAAAATGCATTTATTGTTACAGCTCTGAGAGTCAAATTCTGTAATTTATCCTTTATTTTATTTATTAGAATTATGATAGCGAGAGAAGTAACAAACTAATTAAGCCAAATTTAAAAAATATCATCTTAAGTTATTATTTTCTGTGGCAAAACAGAAATTTAATTTTCAGTGTTAATTTGGTGAAACTATATCTTAGTAGAAATGCTGAGATTGACAGAAAGAAATTGTAAATATGAGATATTTGTTTTGTACTAATTTTACCTCCACTTTCACAGAGGAACTAAAAATGCAACTGTTGTGAGGAGTCTGAAGGAGCATTTATATTTCTGGAAGTTAATCAGGAAATGAGATGCGTGCAACTTCAATTGCAAATGGATTTTGCAAATGGATTTGTGGCACTTGAAGGTGGCCTCAGCAATGTTATGGCACTTGCTTCTGCCCTCTGAAAAGCTGGGTTAAATTTTCCAGTTGCTTGGTGAGGATGCTCTCCATCTTCTCATGCAAGTACCTGTTGCTACTCACCAGGTCCTACAGGCTGCTTTCATGGTCTCACCAGGATCATATGTTTTTCCATTCAGTGCACATGGGCACTGCTCAATGTGAACACACGTCCTGTTCTTTGAGATGTCATCAAGAACAGTTCCTACCAAAGAAAACACACCAAACAGATAGATTTCCACATCCTTACTTAGCACTAATGGTATTATAGCCTGAATGCCTTCCAAAACCACTTTGAGAATGTTATTCTTGCACAGCCATCACCCGTACTTAAGAGATATGTTGTGCAGGATATTTTCTCTTAAATAAAATAAAACTAACTCTTTACAAGTGAAAACAGAAAGTGCAGACAATTGTCTTCCTTTGAATTTAATCTGAAATAACAGTAAGTGTGAATGTTGTTTCAATTTATTTTTTTTTTCCTTTTTGTTAGGATACTCCAAGTTGGGAATTTTGAAAAATGGGCACGCTCTATTTCCTAGAGTACTAAGTCTAGTTATAAATACATAACTCACACCACATTACTTCCGACTACTATAATAATCTGAAGATATTGTTGTAAATACCCACATTGCAGTAACCTTGGAGGATATTTCAGTTCTGAAATTTCAAGGAACAATGCAAATTACAGTCATAATTTCAATTTATTCTAGGAACTTTGCCCTGAACTCTTTTAAAAGGATTTTACAAAATGCCTATAATATTGCAGAACTTCTCTGAGGTGTGATACCTCTTGATGATACCCAGAAAGACTGTTTGTGGTGGGAAATTAATTAAGCTTTATTGATGTATATTATAATATAGAACTTTAAGCAGGCAGCATATAGTTATCCCATCACGTATCACAGCCTTTTGAGGAATAAGTTTTAACAGGTCTGTTCTTGCAAATAGTGATGCAGGATCTTTAAGGACCATGACCATTCAAGACTCCAGTTGAATTGTGTTACCCAGGAACTGGCAATCTGTCCTGGTTCCACTGGGACAGAATCCCAGCCCAGCCGTGGTCTGCAGGCAGTTAAGACTTTGGAACCAGCCAGGGCAGCTGCCCTGAGATGGCTCCAGGTGCATCCCAGACCAGAAACTTCATGCTCAGTATAAAGGGGGAGGTTTGCTGAGGATGGGGGCTGGTCCTCCTGCTTCTGTTCCTTCTCTTCCTCCCCATTCCTGGAGGGGCTCACCCACCATCCTGCTCCTGAGGATGTTTTCCTGTTTATTGTGAGTGCTGACTGGGGTGAGTATGATTTTGTTGACTTTATGTTGGTATTATTTTGGCTGTTTCACTAAATCAGTTTTCATTGCAACCTGTGGGTCTCTGCTCCTTTGCCTGATCCCCCTCCTTTGCTGGGGAGGGGTCACCAGGTGATAGGGCATCTGCTGTAGTTTAGCCTCAGACACAGCTAATTGTAGACCCAGTTCTAGCAGGACAGTGCCCTGAAATGCAGTGCCAGTTCATTAACAAGAAGTCTATTCCACTTGACTGGATATATGCCCAAAACATTTGCATGGGCCATTTAAGGTATGATGAATATAGAAAAGGTACCTTCTGGACAAAAGCAGCCGTAGGTACAGTGACTGGAACAGCTGTACTCTGGGTTGGAACAGGTTTTAATACATGGAGAACCACATTCCTCATAGATTTGGTTAGCAGAACATTTTCCTACAGCTGCAACAAGCAGTGGAAGTGTTAGGTTTTTTAAAATGTAAACATAGAAGAACCTCTCATCTACCACCCGGGGTGGAGAAGAACTTGTGATTTCTGGCACTAACATTCTCTTCTCTTGCCTCAGCACTCATCACCTGACTATTTACTATTATGGTCATATTTACTCTACCTTCTATTAATTTTTCATGCCCCATTTATTAGAAACTCCTTTCAGAAGCCTGGAGAATGGCACGCAGGCCACACCTCAGCCCAAGCAACTACCACAGCTCGGATTTTCTGTAGTACTTGAAGGATTTCAAGGATACATCTCTTGATCTCCTCCTTCTCAGGCATTATCTGCTCGTCAGAAGGCAGCTATCTAGCAATTCTAATATGTGGAACTCAGAGCATGTTTTATTATGTGATAAATTCCAGCAGAGATTTTTTCCTTATCTGAAAGAGCGAAAATAAGCGAGATAGGGAAAATAGAGGTAATTGGAGATGAGGCTGACAAAGAAACAACAGACTAAAAACTTCTTTACCTTTGTATATTTGGCATTTATTTGCAAATTCTTTCATTCTCAGCTTTCCTTTTTTGGGGGGACATAAAGGTTCCCATTCTTTTTTTTTTTCTTCTTCTTTTTAAGCCTTGCCTTTTACCACTTTATCACCAGTCCTAGTAATGCTCTACTGGAAATATGAAATCTGCTATCTCTTGGAGGAAATCAGGCTGTTATTTTAGTGTGTTTATTAAGAATTATTGTACAGTTCTGTGAAGGCACACGGAGCCTTACTACTACTATTTGTCTGCATCTATAAAATGCCACGAGGGGGTTTATAGATTTGAAGGAATAAAATAAATTGCAGACCAACCAAAGAATAAAAGGGGTTACCAATTTATGTAAGGCAGATAAACTTGGAGAGAGGAGGGAAAAAATTATTTTAAAAAGAAGTGAAATTTTAAAGTATTGGGGATAACAATAGAGCTTAGTAGGGAAGGTTTTCAGAAAGTATGAGGATGGAATGAAAGAAAACACAATGCTAAATGCAAAACAAACAATGAAGAATGCCACCAGTAAGTGAAGGTCAAGAGGAGAATAGACAGCACTGGAGATGCAGGGAGGCAAAATGATGCAAGGTCGTGTAAGTAACAACAGTGAGACAAGAGACTATGGCAAGTTTAACAATGACTTCAGGGAGGTAATTCAAGTGAGATTTCACTGTTTTTATGTTTCATAGTAGCCAATCTTAAAGATTTCTGAAACAGAATAAGAATCGAGGGATAAGGAGAAATATTCCTGTCAAAGCAATTTATTTTATGAATGTGCTACCTGTGACTATATATTCCTATAAAGGATAAATAAACCCACAATTAAATGATATGCTTCTGAAGGTCTATATCTTATTAAACAAGGTCATTTTGAAAGCTTCTATTTTTTTGATGCAGGCTGCATCTCTGGTAACTTAATATATGAGTTGGTTTAAAAATAACAACATCACTTTAAGTTACTTTTGTCTTTGTTTATGACCAGCATGTTCTCTTCTAAAACAATGAACCCTGATATATAACTATATGACCATACACTGAACTATTGGATAAAAAAAAACCCAACAAACCAGAAGAAGTGAATCAGAACTTTGATAACAAACAGGCGCTTGAAAAAATTAAACATTGAATCATGTACAGCTTGGAGAGTAAGGGAAGGTTTGCTTCTTATATCCTTCCAATCAGCAGATGTAATTAATCAGGCTGAGCATCTGGAAATGGGGCTATGGCGATTGTTAGCAAAAGGGTTCTGAGGCCTTTTAAAAGTTGTCTCTGGCTAATTTGCTAAGTATGATCATGAAAAAACTGTACTAAGAGAGAACAGTCTCCACTTGGAAATCTGAGAAATTCAACAGTTTTCACTTGGTGGATGTTTCTTTCTTTTACTGTCACTGATCTACACATAGGAGGGACTTTTCATGCTTCCTCCTTCTCCTTTGAGGTTTCCATGCTCTCCTCTTGAATTCTTTACCAAAGATCATTATTGTTCTCTAAAGAAAATAATTTGATTCAAGACAGTGGAGACTGTCAATCAACTGTAGTTGATTTAAGTTCCAGTTAATCACCAGTCTTCCTCTGTGTAAAGTAGAAAGGTATGTGATGTGTAAGTGTGATCTCCTATGAATGAAGCATTTGAACTTACAGCAGAAGCTTTCAGTTCTCCAGTTGAACACCATTTGATGGGACATAGCACACTGCCTCGAATACTCCGACAGCGTAGAGCAAGTGCAGTTGTTTTGTCCTGGCTCACTGCAGTCCTGCATATCAAGCTGGCAGCGAAGGACAAAGCCATCCTTTGGCACACTGCAGGTTGGTGACACCAAGTTAAGTAGCTGAGAGCAGACCATGGCCTAAATAAAGAGAAAGAAAACTGTTCCTAGTAGTCTTTTCCCCCGTGTGAAGCATTACTATAACTTTATTATCAGTACCATGGTGCAGTAAAGCCAAGAAAATCTTTCTTACGTATTTGTTGTGAGGAACAGTGGCAATGGATATCTCCTCAGACAGGCAGATCTCTGATGGGTCATCCATTTTTTGTAATGCAGCGAATTTATATGTGTCCAGCACTTTACCTGTAAATTGAAGTGTTATAATTTGTCAGGAAAAAGCCCATGTAGATTCATTTACCTGTTGCTGTCATGTAGAAAAACTCAGATTCTACTTTTTGACTCTGAGAAGTCCTACTAATTGATCTTCCTGATGATAGCAACTTCCTCCTTTGCCCTTTACCTGGAGTCTATTCAGTAA
The DNA here is from genome assembly GCA_013399075.1 of Chloroceryle aenea. Lineage (NCBI taxonomy): Eukaryota > Metazoa > Chordata > Aves > Coraciiformes > Cerylidae > Chloroceryle > Chloroceryle aenea. Next base: position 113,257 of record VWZY01003493.1, read on the forward strand.
AGCAGACTTTTATCACCTTGGTAATTCCTCTGAGTTCCTTCCTAATCTATCCCATCTACTATGCTACATGGTATCAGGTGCTACTTCTTCTGCCAGCTGTATTATCTTTTGCCAGCTGCTATTTCATGCTTCCTCCTCATCCCCCATTCTTATATTTTTCCCTACATCTGGGGTTAAACTCATCACAACTCCAAAAATCTTGTAGACTTTTTAGAACTCTTTTCTGTGGTGTTTATAGAAAACTGCCTCTGGCTGTGTGGATCTGAGATTAGTTTACTGTGCAATTTAATGTCTTCACCATTGCACTGTAGTTCAGATTAGCTGTGTGCTTTTAAAGCAGATCTTCTAAACATCCCCACTCTGTACAATTTAATTTCCCTTGTGGAGTGGTCTCGGCATACAGAGTTTCTTTAACATGAAACCAAACCAGAAGATGTGCTCCAAGAGCATATGGGCATTAGCTCAACAGACCAGATTAGAGTGGCTCTGAAAAGAAGCCCTCCAACCACATATGGGGCTGATGTCAAGTCCTCAGCACCAGCTCTTTTGTTCTGAAAGTCCACCCTTAGTGGGGCATGATCTGAAGACCCTTACTGGGGCATATTCTGAAGATTCAGCGTTACTGGGGCATGCTACTTGTTAATCTTCTTGTCCACTATGTTCTTTTTATTCTAGCCTCATTCATGCTTCTGCATAACATTGTCATTTTCCTCACTGTGCCATGCTATGAACATAAACTACCCTGGTGAGAGTGATCCTCATCACTTGTTTCCAAAATGTAGGAATTCTTAACACTTCTCTGAGAAACCCACGGTACTCTTGTCACAGCAAACAGTGCATAGCATCCTGACACTGAGCAGTCAGAGCAATGTTAGTACCATATTAACTTTCCACCTTGACTCAGTTTAATTAGTTCTTCTTCCATCTGACCTGTCCTTAGACCTTACCTTCACTCACAAATTCATTCAGTTCATAACCATCATAATTTCCACACATTCCGCAGATTTTCCCCATGTATTTTTTTTCTGTCAAAACCTAAAATAAAATATAAACAAAACACTTTAAAGGGTCACCCTAAGGGAAATTATCTATACATTTCTCAAAACAAATTCAGTTCAAGGATCCAATTGAAGATGCTCCTGCTCATCAATTTCAGTGACTTGATTGGAGGAAAAATGTTGGAAGCAGTATCTTATTTTCCCAATAGCCAAATAGTGGTTGTTGCAGTTTCTTTTCTGTGAGAAAAGAATAAGTTTCTAAGACAATTAGAGAGAATTGAGAGGGGATAATATTGTAAGGAGACAGAAAAAATAGAAATGGGAAAGATGCTGTTTCCCTGCTCATATCTTTGTTGACAGAGCACAAAGTTCAGGTTTTTTCTCTTAGGAAACTGAATGTTGCAAGAAGAAAAGCTGTTTCCAGAAGGTTATTCAATTATTAATTGTTCTGGCAAGTAAAGCAGTAATGTTTCTACTGCCTGTAATCAAGGATTTATTATGGCAGTCTTACATCAGAGGAAATACTCTGACTATACGTATGTGATCACCACAGGAGCACTTTCTGTTCCATATGTGATAGTAATGCTGGCAAATCTCCCAGGCAATTTATGTCATAATAAGTTCCCTGTTTTAGCAAACTTATCCATTTAGAATTCAGTGCATTTGGTGGCATTAGTATCACAGGTCACTCTGAGAAAATGTATTCTCTTCTCTAAAATATACCCAGGGTTTTGGAGGGAAACAGGAAAAGATTCAGAAAAAGGAAAGAAACAAAGGAGCTGGTAGGAGCATCATGTGTTTGAAACCAAAAGATGTCCAGGGGAAGCAGAGTAGAAATGGCAAAACTATGGCATAGTCTATTCAGTTCTACACAACTTTAAACAACTTAATTACCCTTCAGCAAAACATTGTAGCTGCTGGAGTAGCCTGAGGGAAGTTGAAAATCTGTGAAGTTGTCCACAAATCTCAAAGCTGGTGGCTTTACTTAACTACCAATGCTGGAACTGAAAGGAACATGCAGGTATAAAAAGCCCAGTAGTTAATTTCAGGAGGAATGAACGAAGCAGGAAAAGAATCAATACCAAATAGCAGACACATACAAAAAGCCCCCATTCAATCTAAAGAGATCTTGTTGTTCCAGTAAGTCAGTGAAACTTTTCTCTTCTGCTTTATAAGAATATTTTACTAACCATGAGATAGTCATTGTTGTTCCACATGACAACCAGCTCCATCTCCATCAGCTTGGCCACCAGACGGATGTTGCGTCCATAAGGTGCTATTTGGATTCCATTGCTGGTGTAAGGCAACTTAATGATACTGTAATGAGGCGAGAAGAGACAGTGACCTTCCCACATAGATTTTTTTTTTTTCCTCTTTCACTGTAACATTTCAAGATACATGACAATTTCTGTTTATTGAAAAGCACTGTCAGAAGTTTCATAGAAAAACCACCAGGAGATGGTTGCATAATGATTATATCAGTGAAAATGTTTGCACAGGAATTGGCATCTTCACTTGGTGTGGTTTTATTAGGGTGTAGCTATGTATTTCAAGAGCCTGTAACAGTACAGTTGGTGTGGTATAGCTATTGTTGAGTATCCTGAAGAGATGCTATAAACTACAGCCTGTTAAAATAGGAATCATCACAATGACTGAAAAGTGACAAGGTGAGAGAAACCCGTAATGGAATTGTAGCAAAATGAGGTAGTCATTCCTGTGGCTGAATTCTAACACTACAAGCTATCAACATTAAAGAACAAATATATTCTGCTAACTACACAGTAAATATGTGCTATAATCACAGAAAAATTTCTTGCAAGGGACCTTCTGAAGTTGCCCAGGCCACCTTTCCACTTGAATCAGGACTATTAGACCAGGTCAGTCACAGCATTTGGTTCTTCTCAATGTAGGACAAAGATTTAAATTGTCAACCTTTGGGTTAGGCCCATAGATTTATACAGTTTTCCTGGAACATAAACTAATAAACGAAGTTTTTAAGGTATAGCTTATTATATTAAGGTACAGCTTACCTAGTTGTCTTTTGTTGTGATGGCTATTGTAAGTATAATAAGATACAGACAATCCACAGTCAATTATTTCCCGTATCCACGTGTACTCACAGACAAAACTTCAACACTGGCTGTCTGATAATAATGCTGAAAACTCTGGACAAATGTTCTTGTATGGGAATAATTTGTCTAGAAGAATGAATGATGTAGAACCCAAGTTTTCCCATCAGTGTAACTCCTCAGCTGTTTTCTGCACACAATAATCCTTGGAATAATATGAACAGTCAGTGGTCTCATACGCAAGGACTTCTTTATAAGCCCTTCCAATATTTCTGTCAGTTGCATAGTTCAAGGTTTCTCTTATCCCCTACAGACATGTTATCTTGAGAACAGGGGATTCAGAGCTATCCAAGTCCCAAATCAAATGAACTCTTAAGTAAAACACAAGAATTTCAACTGGTATCTGCTAATGGGCACAAACTCTTTCATCTGTGCTTGTAGTAGAGAGAAGTGTAAGCAGACGGGTAGTATCTAGGAGACTGTAGTTTCAATGTTTTGGGTTGAGAAGGTCAGTTTAGCCTTTTGCCTGCATGAAGCTTGACTCAACTGCAGAAGAAATAGTTGTCTAGAGACTGTGAATGCTTGATAGGAAGAAAGGGGAGTAAAATCCAGTTAGGTGTGCTAATCTCCCTAATTTAATTCATTTAGGATACAAACCAGTCTTCTTTAGTGCAAATGCTGCATAACTCCTTGCCTTCTTTAAATGCTTTTCCCCACCATTCATGGCAGAATCTTACCCAACATTCCTGACAGAAATGGTGCCTTTCTCCACAACGACAACAGAAGGTCCCAGCTCAATAATGATCCTGGCAATTTTTTTGTCCAGCCCACGGCGGAACTGAATGTTGAAGTCTGGGCTGGTTTCATCACATACAGTTGCAAAGATATAGTTGCAGGTGCCAGTGAAGTCATACTGGTATTTGTCAAAGGTTGAAAAATGCCCTCCACCCCAGGTAGAACAGGAATCCTTGCTCAAAACTGTGAAAGTGAAAGGCAAAAAAGGATTTAGGTCTCCTAACAATGTATTTGCTCATTCTGCTTGACATTTCAAATATAAACAGCAGGCATAGAGAGTAAGTTTCTACTAGATTAGTTATGTAAACAACATCCTAGCCATGTTTACTTGTAACCAACATTTTATCTCAGGTCAAGAAGTGAAACAATTGTTAGAGTCAGAGTCATATTTCTATTTATTGTAATCAGAGGAAAGCTTCCCAGCCTGGGAAACACCCTCCCGCCTTCCTAGTGGGGAATATAAAGGTTTCCCTTCTGAATTCAGTCTGGTCGACCTGTTTGCAAAGGCATTATTTTGCTGCTGGAGAGCCCTTTAACACCTCAGTCATGACCCTTACGAAGTCATCTGTGACATTACCGAGTCACGATTCATTGCATGGACAGGTAATTACATAACCAAAGACAGTCTTCAAAGCCCAACTTCTCAGCCCCCCACATTTTTGACTCTGCATTTGTGTGACAAAGTTTCAGCCAATTTTGTAAATATATGGAATGTTTTCATCAGCCTTTGTTTTTTTGAAAAGGAATCACTTCTCATCTGAAGGAAGAGATTGCAGGAGGGAGGAATGAATCATAGAAAAAATACAACTCCAGCACTTGATGTTGGATATTTCTATACCTACTTAAAGCATTTGAACAGTCCCTCTGAGGCTGACAGAACTACTGATGTAGAATGTGTTCCTGGTTATAGATTTCCAGACTCAGATTGTTACTTTTTTAAAATTATTATTATTATTATAATTGCTTATGACGTTATATAGAGCTCAGGTATCTTACTTTGTGCTTCCAAGATGTATTCTATCAGGTAAGTTTGGCAAAGTCTACCTGCAATTTATATTCACTGCTTTAAAGTTTTGGTTTTTGTTTTGTTTTTTCTTAAAGATTGATCAAATGACTACCAAGAAAATAACAAATGGGAACGTCAATAACTCTGGAAAGCTTGGAATTAGATTATACATTTCCCTTTTGAGTTCAGTTTTTATTAAGTGCTGTCTGGGGATTTCCTTTTAATCTGTTTATATCCATGCCTTATAGTGTAAGAACAGACAGAAGACAAATTTGTTGCTGAATATTTCTTTTTTTGGGCTGATCACAAGTATGCAACAATTTTTATTCATTCTTATCATGGATGTGGAGAGCTAAACGTTTAATGAATGAAATTTGAACTGAGCAGTCGGTCCCTCACCTTTCTTCAGAAAAGAACATGTGAGAAGTTGTATTGGTTCTGACCAAGGATTGATGTACCTCGGTATTTTATTTCCAGCAGTGATCACTAAAAGACTGCCCAAGGAAGGCGTCCCACCAGGTCAAGCATGTGTCCTTCTCGTGTATCCTCTCAGTCCCCAATTATTGTCACTTTTAGGGATTTTATGAGGTTATTGAGATTTATCTCCTTACCCCCTTTTGGCTTCTAAGTGCTTGAACAGAGTGAAATTGCTTTGTTACAGAGAAAACCAGAGTCTCTGCTGACAAAAGTTACAATTTTAATCATGGGGTAAAACTTTAATGACATTTACCTTTCTAAGAGTACCTATAGCTAAATTTGTTAGCACTTTAAAGCTAATCATTTTTTGTTTTGGCATTGCAAGCATTGTTAGGCAAGTAAGATAGCAGCTTACTATCTCCTGTATTAGGCTCAGAAGGACTAGCACAAATTTGCAATAAGTAGGTGGCTGGAGTTCAGTTTGCTTACAGATTCTGGTGCACACAAGCCATTCTTAGGAGTTAAACTACCAGAACCAACAATCACTTCAGCTGGCACAGCTGGGAGTTGAAGCAGAGATCTGCCCATACTCTGGACTCCCCATGGGCTGCTGGTTATAAAGTTGAGGAAGAAATATTCCATATCCTGATCTTTCACTTGTATATATTCATGTCTGGGTTTAGGGACCTGGGCTCCATGGGGAACCAGCTTCATTCCATTTCCTGGGTTTTGCAGCACCAAAAGAATCCATTTCCTAAATTCTTAGATAATATTAGGCAGTAATCTGCAGGAATGAAATTCAAAGAGATGACACAAATGACCTCAATAGAAAATTTCTAAATGCTGAAGGCTACCAAACTGCTCACAGTTTCCATCCTTAGGCATCAAAACCTCAGCGTGGCACATTAAAGCACTTTCTGCTTTAGTGTAAAGTTTACCAGAGCCAGACAACATATTTTACTGTCTTTTTAGAGGCAAAGTCTTCATTCGGAACTTCTAAGCCTAATGCTTTAAAATGTATATTCCTTGAGGCAAGGAATTGTTTTTGTTATGTCTTCTGCGGTGTAGAACTGATGTTGAATGGAGTTGTTACTCGTAGTTGCAACAGGAACATAAATAGCAGGTCAGGCACTTACTTCTTTGCAGAGATTCTTTCTGTTTCTGGAGAAAAAAGTGGGACCAGTAATTTCCTTCAAAAGCTGTGAGAGGAAAAAGACAACAGGAAGCAGTTATCCTCTGAGCACAAAGAGGTTGAACATTTGTGGATTTATTTACTTATTTTTAAACCTGGTACAAGTCAAAGCAGGGTCAGCACGTATGAGTTGTGTCCTGCTACACAAAACTGGATGGGAATTATAGTGGGAAAACACGCAGTTCATCTTGTAATACAAAATTCTTCTGTGAGTGGGAAAATGTTATCACAAGCTGCCAGAAATCCTATGCAATAGGGGATTTCTTTCCTTTCATCCTCAAATCCTATGTAAGTGGGATACTTATTTCTGTATATTTTTGAATTCTTATTCCACTACCTGGGTAGAAATAGTGTAGGAAACAGCCCAGATTGGGAAAATATGGGGAAAAGTAATGTCCCATGTGCTCTTCACAAGAATCGTGGGATCTGTAGCTGAGGAGTGGGAAACCCATAGGTCTAGCTGTTGCTTCTTTGCTTCTGCTGCTCGTGTTAAGCCAGAATGATAAAAGGTGTTCCCTGCTCCCTTCCACACACCTCGTCACCAAGCCTGGTTATGAGAAGCCAGGGAATGTTTAGTAGATGTGGAGTACAGTGTGGTCCCTCTTCCATCACAAACCTGTCATGGTTTAGGGTCAGGGCAGCTCACTAGACCTATCACAGACACTCTGTTATCTCCCATCCCTCCCCAAAGGGGAAGAGAAAGGGAATAAGGGAGAGAGACTGAGTGATGAGAAAATGAAACTAGAACAGCTTTAATGAAAATGAAAATAATAATAAAAATTGAATATATACAAATATATACAAACCCAGTATGGAACCCAACCCCCTGCGATGTCAATTATGTCACTGTAACCACTGATGCTGTGGAGCAGGCACCAGGAACATCCCAGCCTGGGCCCCAGCAACATGGGAGATGTGTTCAGGAGGTGGATTCTGGAACTGGATTCAGGAACACATGGATCAGGATTGAAGGCAGAATGGACAGAGTCCTCCTCAGACGCTGGCCATTGAAGAAGAGAGAAGAAGCCAGAAGAGCCGAGTTGAGCCATGCAGGGGCTTGACCCTTGTGATCTCTCAGCTTTATGCTGAGTATCAGATATATGGGATGGAATCCCTCACTGGTCAGTTTGGGGTCACCTGTCCTGGTCTCTCCTCTCTGCAGGTGCAGCCTTCGGTGCACAAGATCCAGCAGTGACCTTGGTCCGCACACCAATCCTTGGTACTAAACCTGGGGTGTTACCACTGCTGGAAGCAGACACTGCCTGTGAAAACACACTGCTGACTTCAGGAAGGGAAGTTACTTAGAAGAACTGAGCTGAAAAGTAAAATCACTGAACTGAATTATTTCTGTTCTCATTCAAACCAAGGCAAAACCCTTCTTCATGTCCACAATGGCACTGTGTCCTCATACGCACCCAAAAGTTCTCCTACCTGGCAGATTGCATCTCACTCAACTTGTGAAGAGAGTGAGAGAGATGTTGAAAAGTGCCACCACAGCCAAACTCCAAGCAGTGAGCCCTGTGTGGGGACACAGGTGGTACATGCATGGAGCGAGCTTCTCAGAGTCAAGAGGTGGATGGTAACAACCAAAGCAAGCTGTAAGAAAAAGGACCTGGGGTGCTTCAGAAATATGCTGCTTGGTTTTAAATCTTGTCAGGTCTGGTATTTCTTAGATGTCAGGAGCAAATATCCTGTAGAAAACATTTAATTGCCTATTATATATTTAGGATCTTTTGTAACAGCTCTGAGGGCTTTTCTTGCTTCCTTGCTCTCCTGAGCTCAGCAGATGTCACAGGCTCTACAGCCAAGTCCACGCTGTGCTGCTGAATGTGAGGTAATGTTTGTCCTGTGGTATCTCAAGGGATGTAGGAAAACAGGTGAGGTTCTGCCTGGTATGTGAGGCTAGATTTAGGTAAAGGAGGACAATTTGGAGAATAAGAGTTTTAGCAGATGCCTTTGCACTGGATCTGAGAGTCAGACATGTCCACTTCCCTATCAGTCTATGCCTTAGTTCTGCTCTGAAATAATACTTATGGAAAAAGATGTTATCTGGATAAACTAATCTAAGCTTTTGAGAGCAAAAATGCTACACTGGTCGAATTATATACAATGAATACCTAGACGGAAGGGAAAAAAATCAAGGACATAAATTCAGTGACAAATGTTCCCACCCGAAATGTTGTTCTAATAGCTTTAAGTGACATTATTCTCAGCCAGCTGTCTAAACTCTTTTCACAGGCTGTGAAAGTAAATACAATTTTTCTAAGCACAATTTGACTTGCAAAATAGGTGTCTAACATGGAACAAATGGATTATGCACAGGATTTTTATTTCTCTCCATTCATGTAAAGGAAACCTCTGCAGTGTAAAATGCCAAGGCAGAAGTTGGTGAGATGAATTCCCTCTATCCTTCTTACCTAGCTATTGTGCTCATTTCAGTGGGACAGTGCTCTACAAACCAAAACTGAAACTCAGGAGTACAATGTAAAGTAATTTGTCTATGTTGGAGTAAGTTACCAGCACTCATCAGAAAATCATTGCAGATCCTACTCACACTGTCTTGTCCTCTATAATTAGTCAGCACTGGCCTGTAATTGTTTGAAACCTTGCCAGAGTTTCAGTACAACCTCCATGGTCAGCCTGCAACTCAGCAGGCATCTCCAGAATACAGCAGGCTTCTTCCTCTGTCCTTCCTGGTGAACCCTGCGTCACAGCAAGCGTGCCGTAAACAGGAGTAGAGTCGGTTTGTGTGGCTAGTGACCTAATGCTCTTCACACCTAGAGCTGCTGCTGCCTTGTTTGGAACCCCTGGATTTTGGTATCTCCACTTGTTCAATCATCTGTTATTGTTGGTTTAATGGGTTTGCAGTTGCTGCAGTTTAATGCCGACCGCTACGCTGATGGGATGTGTGTGTAACAGCTGCCTTCAGAGGATAATTGCTTTGCAGGAATTGCAGATATACCTAAAATGTTATTTCAGGTGATATCTATCTTGGAGAGCTTGATGTAAATATTTATATGGACAAATATTTTAGATAAGAACAGATGGGTTGGTTTACAAAGCCTATCTGTAAGCTTTTCAACCTCCAAATTCCCAAGTCTCAACATGCCAAACAGTTACAAAATGTTATAGATACTCCTGCTTTGGTGTTTAGATTAAAAATTTGAATGTACTAACACCCTGGATTACACGGAGGTGTGCAAGAATTGTACAGAAAATAACTAAGGACATGAAATCCACTTTAATAATTTGCTTTAAGAATAGCTAGTAAAATAAAACCAAAGCCACTTGCTGACTACCTGCCAATCAGTCTCTATCTTGTCAGATCAAACTATTCAGCTAACCCCAGTGCTGTAATTATTCTCAGCATTTACATTCTTTTTCTCATGCTTAACTCTGAAGAGATGGGGGAAATCATCCTGACAATGTTATTAACCATTTGCAGCCACCTGAAATGGCAGATTGTGTGGATGCAGCAAGTGCATGGCCTCCTGTAGAAGTTGTATCTAGCAACCATTCAGGAGTTTTCCATTGGCAAGTCTGTCCTAGTGGAAAAGTTTTCTAAAGTACTGGCATCTTCCTCCTGACATTTTACTACTGCTGCAAGCATTCTGTTTTCCTTGGAGAAATGGGATGATTCTGAGCTGACATGAACTACTTAATTTCGAATTAGTTCAATGGGACTTCAAACAGGCCTTCTCTTTTCTTAGATAAAGGATATTTGGATAATTACATCAATTCCTACTCCAGCTCACCCGACTTTCTTGAGAAATAGCTCTCAAAGTGCAGTTTCTGTGTGGTCAATCTGTCTAGTTCTTGACAGCAACACAATCCAGACAGGGAACATGATTTACTGTGAAGGAATAAGTCCTTTTGTTCCTACACTGCAGTTACTATGAGACATCCCTGTGGGAAAATACATTTTATGACTTCAAAGTATTTCACATCAGCTAAATGAATGGAACCAAAACTTTTCCATTTGTTGTAAAATACTGAAATGGAATGTTGCGTGTACTTCCAAACAGAAATAATTTAGAATTTCTGCTCTGTAAAGAGCTCAATTTCTATCATCTCATTTGGGACAAAAAGAAATGTCAGAAGTCTTGATAAAGACAAATGTTTTAGAATAAAATACATAAGCCTAAAATGAAATTTAACAGCAAGGGTAGTGTTAGAGTCATAGCTGTAATAAATGCTCATGATGATTTCTCTTCAATATGGAATTATTAACTCCTTTTATCTCTTGCAAGACAAGATGGCTGAACAGCATACATGAAGGTAAATTCCTAGTTATATACTTAGCAAGAAAAAATATCATACATAAACACCTGGTTTGGGATAAAAATCTCCATGCAGAGTTGTAACAATTGAAATGGCTGAAGTATGAAGCCTCAATTTAATCAGCATCTGTTACTAAGTTAAAGCTAAAACTAACAGTTTTAATCTGGTTTTAAGCTTCCGTAAGGATTTGGAGTTTTTATTTAATTTAGGTAACGTATATTTACTGCTTTTCTTGAGTTATCAAAGGAAAGAGGAAATGAGGCTTTCAGATTCCATCAGATTTCACATCAGATAGATGTCCTTAGAATAAATATTTACATAGCTAGTTAGAGATAGATTCAAGGTATAGAATTTGGATACAGATTGATGAAGAGCAGAATTGGAATCCTTGCTTTGATTTAACTCATTCTGAAGACACAAGACTTGTATTTAGAGTTTGAAATAATGAGCATTCTACAGGCTGGCCAACTTGGGAACATACAGATCAACCTCTTATGGTTCAGACATGCCTCCAAATATTGTCTGATTTCAAAATCTTACTTGACAGAATGAAAGCTCTGTTTTCATGGCATCTCAAGGCCCCAAAATATTACTAAATCCCCAAGTGAGTAGACTGCTCTGTAAGAATTTTCTAGCTCCTACTTTTAGGCTTTTATGTTTAAATTCAACTGAAGTTCCATTCTAGACATCATAGCCCTTTTTAGATGAGTCCCTGTTTGTAATTGCTGAGTTTATACATAAAGCTTGTTGCTGAGTAGGTGTCAACAGTAATTTTTCCATTTGATGGTGAATGTTAGTACTTATACTAATACCTCTACTCATCTAACATATGAAGTCAGGTAGATTATGAAGCTGCAGGCTTCTGTGTCTGGGATTAGGACTCACGTTCAGGTACTTGGCTTGGTCTTGGTTACAATGGCGTTAATACAGTGAGTGGAGTTACTTCTGATTTATAGCTATATAGCTGAGATTAGAAGTTGGCTCTGAGAGTCTACAAAAGGGTTGAGTTGCTTATATTTTGATTTATTTATTTTTTTTTAGTGCTACGGTTTAAGTCAATGATTTAAGAGTAATACAAGTCCTCGCGCAATTTGAACTCTATGGTTCATTAAATGTAGTAAACACAATACAGAGGAAATAAATTGAACATTGTTCAAACTAAAGCAAGTGAAGTAAGCTTTTTAGTAGCCTGCAACCTGTTCTTGAAATCAGAACTGTAACAACTGGTAATTACAGGGAATGTGCAGAAGAGATAAAAAGAAACCAGTATCTTAAGCACCGCCAAACCATGGCAAAAAAGTCTCCCTCTCAAAGATTCCATTGAAAGAATCCATTGAAGGATTCTTTGATACTGAAGGAAGAGGAATGAGCAAGAAGACAGTAACTGCAGAGTCAATGAATTTACTTGGCAAGTCTTATTAAAAATTACACAGCCATCTAATATTCAGATTTATATTGAATAATATCTGGAGGAATAGTTTAAAGCATGTCAAATTTGTAGACTGGAATCCTTTGCTTGTTTCCCAGCACAGGAGTCTTTCCATCACATCATTCAACAAAAAAGTGATGCTATCACATAGCTCATGCTTCATATTTTTATTATTTTCAGGAAAAAGTGTTTGATCTTCACTCTACCCAGAGGATTTATGGCTTCCACAATATCACTAGAGCACTGTATTATGAACATCTGAAAGATGAAGACACTTGGCAGCTTGGAAACACAAGAGCATAAGTCCATTTAAAAAGTATTCCCTGTATCTAGGGAGCCAGTTTTAGGGAATGATCCAAGAAATCAGTAACCAGGTTTCTACAAAAACAAAAACAAATTAAGAACAAATAGTTCTGTTTCAATCATGTATTTATTAAATATGCTGTTGTATTTAAGCTGCAGAGAGGGAGAAGAAAATGTGTAAACTTAATTCTGACAGCATGGCCAAGGAGTAGAAGACCTGAACCTCATGTGTTGTAATATTACAACAGAGTCACCCACTTGGAATCAACACATGCTCATTTTCCTTGGAATCACACCCCAAGAGGAGGACAGGCAGCTTGGACTTACCAGCAGATTGCAGAGAACTGCAGAAGATGAGCAGTATTACTGTCGGAAACATGATGCATGCCCTAACTGGAAAGGTTTTTTTTTCCCCAGTTCTCTCTGTTCCAAAAGGGCAGAGCTGCTACTGCCACTTTCTAGGCTTAGCTCTTCAGGCTTGGATGCTTTATATATAGAATTGCACTGCCCTCCCTCATTCCCATGGCTTTCAGAAACTGCACCAGCAGGGTACCCGCCAAACAGGATCTCCTCTTTATCAAGTTCAACACACCTAAATGGCATTTAGAAAGAGAAGAAAAAAAAAGAAAACACCAGCCTCCTCCAGTTCATTATCATTCTTACAAGGTTTTTGTAACAGCCTCTCTTTGTAGCAGCTCAAACACATTTAATGTGATTTGCTGAACAAATTTGGGATTATACCCAATGTGACAAAATGGGAAAGCCTGATGCACTGTGGGGCTTTGGCAGCTCTGACAAGCTAATCTCCACCTTCCCACCAGCACCCCCAAAAGATCAATTCCCATTCTGTTATAACCCTTGGATCTCTTCACATCTGAGGTGAGAAACATTGAATGCACTGGATGCCTTCACTGCATCCATGCCACCACTGAACTGATGTGATACAAGGAGCACTTTACTTGCTTGATCCTGTCATTTTTCACTAGCACAGTAATTACTTATGGAAAAAATAGTCTAATTAGAAGACAACTTTCCCCCATAAAACCCCATATAATATAAAAGGTATGTATTGCTTCTCCATATGATTCTTTTCAGCCTTTCCCATTTCACCTATGCAATGCTTATTGTATGTAATTCATTACTTTCCTAGATTCCTATTGTTTTGTCTGTCTCTGGTATCGTTCCTTTGCTTAAAAACTGTCTCCTCACCATGTTGTCAGAGTTATTTCTTCTGAGTGGTGGGAAGAAGCACAGGAGAGACAGTGACCATCTGTTAATGTAATCTCAGTCCTGGCTCAGCCTGGTTGTAACTAAAATGAAACCATGACATTTTAATTGAAATGAAGGTCGGTTTTCTTCTGTTTCTTATTTTTTTATTCCTCCCCATCCCCAGAAGTAAAAGGTAATTGATAATAGATTTATGACAGTAAATTCCAAAATTTCTGTTGAAAGTTGTCTGCACCTGCCTTTTTACAAAACAAAGTGAGTTAACAAAATCAAGAAAAAATATTTTTGGTGAGAGAAAACATCTGTTCAGTGAAACCCCAGATATTTAAGAAAGAATTTTACATAAACTATTTGACCACATCTACATATGGATCATTAGCATAGCACAGGGTTGCAAGTGGATTTGGAATATTTAGTATTAAAATCCTCCACAAGACAAGAACAGCCTCATCACCTTTGAGTCTCTCACACTTGAAACATCATTTGTTTTGTTTACAGATCCTTTTCACAGATTTCACCTTAAGGCAGTTAACAAAACTGAAATTTTTAAATGAAATGTAATAATGTGTGAATTACCATTTGACTCCAATATTTAAATCTTGTTTGTGACTTTTATGTAGCTCCCTTCTGGAATGCTGGAATTCATCTATTTTAAAAGTGTCTAATAAATGCTCAGCACTTTCTGAATAAACGGGACCTTTAAAAACCAATAAAAATACAACCCAACATAAATACCCTCCATCACCTGGCACTACTGAAAAGCTTGATCAAAGTGCAAAAATATAGTGATTTCTTAAGACAGCCTGAGCAGGTAGATCCATACTACAATCAATCTGTAATTATTCAGGTTTCACAACTGTATCTATCACACTAATTTCTGGCAAATCAGCTCTAAGTTCTTATTGATGAAACCCAAACCAGAGTTTCCTTTTTCGCACTTTTAGGAAATAACTGCTCTGTGAAGATCAGGAACTGTAGTGCTCCCTAACAACTCAAACTTGGGCACTGATAGTGTTACACAGAAATTACTTTTCTCTGACAGAAATGATGAAAAAAAATCCCTGCTGTTGTCAAATAGGTATTTATTTTTGTTTCTTAGATACTTACACAGTCTTTGTGTCAAAGTAATAAATGAAACCAGCTGATATCAATGAACATTCCAACTCTTGCTCACTTCCAGAGCTGGGCACTTGAGAGCAACATTTTTGCTATCAAAGGATCCACTGACACCTGATGGAACTAAGATCAGTAATATTGAGAAGGTACCAAAGTCTTTACATACCACCTAACAGCTCATTTTCCTCTTCCATTATTATGCCTTGAAGTTTTTCTCTATTGCTTTTATATTTACCACAGCCTTTTATGCCTTTATTATATGAACCTTAAGAAGAACCCAATAAATGCAAATACTGGTGAAAGTTTGTACAAATACTTGTCCAAAATACTGTTGCTTTCAGTTCCACATATTTGTCGCAATGTTCTTAGCTGACACTCATTCTATCTGAGAAGTCAGGATGAAGATTTTACCTTCAGCTATCCTGGAAGGAATTTCACTGGATTAGCCTAAATACTTATGCAAGTAACTTGCCATTTTATGAGGATATCCAACAATGATGTAAACACAATTAATCAAAAGCATCCATCTACAACTTCATTTAAGTCAGGACTCCAGACCAAGAGAAACACATTTGCTGCAGAACTATGAGAAGTGTGCAGAGCACAGATAATTATTTTATGTGGAAGAGCTTTGTGAACAATGGTTTAGTCAGCTGTAGGGAGAGAATGATGCCTCTAATTAATGGGATTTTTTTCCATGTCATAATGATAACTCATTTAGTAACATCATTAACTGGCATTGTATAGGTGAGCAGAGATTACTGTGGCCATATACCTCAGCCAGTAAAAGTTTCCCATATTTAGGTATAGTTTACTTCTCAGCATCACGTATATTTCTGGCAGACTTTGAAATGTCAAAGGTATTTATGTTAAGCCAGAAATTGTGCATATTGAGATAGTCAAAACACTGTAAGTAACAGAGCATCTTTCACCATTTAATTAATTTAGGAAATTACAGGTATATCAATTCTGTAACATTTTATTGTTTTTTTATCCAGTATCTGCTCCAAAAGAGCACTGGAAATTTGCCTTAGAAATTTCACAGTGGGTATGACAGAATGTTCTCTTCAGTATCTAATCCTTGGGCATCTGACTACAGATATTTAAATATAAAACTTTTTTTATCAATGTAAATCATGTTTTGATGCAATGTACAGAAACACAGGAGTTATTACCGGGGGGTTTACCTTCTTGTTTCACAGCTCACATAGACAAAAAGCGAATAGAAACTAAGAAATGACTAACACCACTCATTCACTGTTCCAAAACTACTTTTGTACTTCAATGACTGGAAAGAAAAGTCTTTCCCATATACTTGTTAAGTGGGGAAAAAAAAAGTAGAAAATAATTTAAAACACATGCCTCTAAATGCGGTAAAGACTTCATCAATTGGTACTTAACTTTTAATTCTAATTTGCTGGGCACAATGGCCTGAGACCTCCCCGTGTTGGCTTGATGCCTCTGGCATTCAGTTTGATGAATATCTCTGGTACTGTAGCTGTGGGGACCTCAGCTGGTGTCACTCACACTTTATGTCCTGCCACCACGCGGGGCTGAGAAAACCTGCCACTCCCCCAGCTCCATGGAGCGTGTCTGCTGCCCTGAAGACAAACCTGGATACAAGTGTTGAACTGTTTCTGGAGTAAAATATGTTGGGGGTGGTGGGGGGGGAACCTGCACAAACCAAAGCGCTCTCAAACGTTTCTGTGTTGTCCTTCCTGGTGGCAGACTCTGCTCTCATGTCCTACACTGTCTTCTCCTGCTCCTGAATTCTGTGCTGTTCATGCTGGACTCAAACTGGTTTGCATTCTGGTCTCTGGAGCAGCCTGGGCCGCACAGTTTGTTCAGGAATACTTAATCCTAAATTCTGGTCATTTTAGCTGCAGCAGACAGAAAAGAAGAGAATAATACAATTGTGGAAAGACAAGTAATAGAGGGGATGTCTCCTTGATTCATGTCATGTCTTCTGTCTCTTGATACTTGCTGTCCTGGTGTTGCTGGGACACAATCCCAGCCCAGCTGTGGTCTGCAGGTTGTTAGCACTCTGGAATCAGCCAGGTCAGCTGCTGGGATGGCTCCAGGTGTATCTCAGGCCAGAGACATCATGCTCAGTATAAAGGGAGATGTTTGGGGAGGATGGGGCTTCTTGCTTGGGCTCCTCCTGACTCTCCTTTTCCTTCTTCCTCTCCTGCTTCTGAGGATGCATTCCTGTTTATGGTGACCACTGTATATTCACTGGGCTGAGTATAACTTTGCATTATTTATACTGGTATCAGTCTGGCTGATTCATTATATCCATTTTTATTTCTAACCTGTAGATCTCCTCTCTTCTTCCCTATCCCTCTTCTCAGTTGGGGAGAGGTCACAGGGTGATAGAGCAGCTGCTGTAGTTTAGCTCCAGATAAACATAGACACTTGTATATCACGTTTTCAATTAAAAAAAAAGTGTTTCCTCAAGCACTCTAATTGTGAACAAAATCTGTGCAGTATCTTGTAGGGCAAAATTTATCTCCTAGGGGTTAAGTAGTCTGTAGAGGAAGACTTGATTCTGTCATTTTCATTTGCCTCTAGTAGAGAGAATAAAGGTATTACTTCTTGATGTTTCTTGGCTGTTTGTGCTGACCTCGTGTCAAACTCTAGAGACAGGTTAGACTTTATGCTGAACTAAATCCAAACTTCATGTGCTTCACAGAAATACTGATACCAATTTATTTATTTTTGTTTTAATTTCTAACTTACCTTTTCCTCCAGGTTGTATTAGCATGGAGAACCTTTATCCTATAAGCAAAAATTTGGGAATGCACAGGTAATTTTCTTTTTTCTAGCTTTTGGACTTTAACAATATATTGGTATTTCTTTTTTAAGGGAATTTCAGGAATAGCCCTGAATTATATGCCAGCAGTTCTCCTGTTCAGTGTGTATTTTGACTCCATGAAATACAGTAGAGGACTAGAAAGCTTTACACATGAAAGCAGCTGTTTTTCAAATGTTTCTAGCTTAGTTAGAACTCAGGAAACAGGCTAAATTCTCGTAATTGCCATACTTGTAATTGCCATGCAGCTGAGCTAAATCTGTAGCTTGTAATTAATGTTCAAACCGGATTTAGAAAAATAGTTTGCCACTTGTTACATCATGGCTCTCTTAATTTAATAATCAAATAGATTTATTTTTTTTTTATCGGCTATAAAATGAAAAGCAAACATATTGTGTGAACCATGAATCCATTAAGCACAAGCTTTGACCTATGCTGGTAAGGAAGTAAAATAAAACCAGTATTTACACATATATTAAAATCTGGGAGCAGGAAGTCAGTGGCAATTACATGTTTAACTTGCCTTTTAATGTGTGTGCATTTTAGAACAGCTAGTCTCCGACTGATGTTAATACAACATAGCTGCTAAGATAATAGAGCTTATAGTCTTGTTTACCCTTTACTTCATATATTCTGATCCTTTTTCTTTATGCTGGTTAACTGGGATTAAAAATAAAAGCAAAAGAGATATTGACTTTATCAAATATCTTATTTCTGAATCATTGTAGAACAGATGTGAAAAATTTGACTTCCATCTAAAGGTTGGAAAGCTATTTCCAGTTCTGAAGAAAAGAGGTTATTGGGAGAACAAAGCGAAGTTAAGGATGTAAATGCATGAAGGGGTTAATGAAGGTAGATTCCATGCATAGGGTTTCAATATGGATATTTTTCTGATGGCCATAGAGCACTATACATGGGTTGGAACTAGGTGATCTTCAGGGTCCCTTCCAACCCAAACCATTCTGTGAGCGCTGACATAGAATCACAGAATGTTTTCTTATAAATATTTGACATTTTTGTCCTCATTTTTCACTCTAATACATGACACAAATTAAGACCCGAGAGCCCTTTACTTCTGTGTGTGATTAAATGTAATCAAATCTATATGTTTTTATCAGTCTTTCTGTTATAGTAAGTTTTTCACATGGGAGGGGAAAAAAACCTCACTCTTTGAAAGTTCTTTGTAATTAAGTGCACATGCACTTTTAATAGTCTGGGCTTATTAAGGAATATCAAACATAATGCAGTATGAAGGATCAGTTGGAAAATGAGAACTAAATATTAAATTTCCTTTATTTGGCCATTTCACTTTCCAGTTTTTTAAACTGACCCTAATAAAACACTGAATTGCTGCATTGTGTCATGCAGATGTATCTTTAATATCTCAAGCTTGCATTTTCTCCCCTTGGGTCAAGTGGTGGATGTCCCACAGGCAAATGTACAGGACAAATATAAGGAACTACTTCATGAAGCTTAGGTAGGATCCAGACTTAATTTTAGTCCTTACACTTGTCAGTGTGACAGCTGCCTTGTGCTCTTTGTTGAAGTACTTGCTAAATCACTAGTAGGTACTCTGAGTGAGTTGTTCACCTTTTTTTTACTCTAGACTTTCTTTCCTTTCAGGTACATGTTCTGCTGCTTTAATTATTGGCTTGAGATCTCTAGCTTCTCATTGTTCAGGTTAAGAACAACCCGAGGGGGGAATAACAAAAGCATGCATGTATGTTATGTGTCTAGGATAAAACAAGGTAGTTGCCAAATGCTTTTTCTAAGGTGCAATATGCTGATATTTTCCTAAGAAGTCAGGCTATACATTATTAAATTCGTCTAAGGTCTCACCCAAATAAAGTAGATAACTATTGTAACCAGAATCAACATATCTTCCAAGTGCTAATGCTTACTGTGTATATACATATACATACTGTACATATGGACATATACAAACTGGTATTTTGACCTTTTCTGTCAAGTCTGGAGAATTCAGTCAGGCTTACTGGTAATTCTATGTAGAACTTGAAATGTTGGCCTAATCAGAGTGTTTAAAGTGGCCCAAAGCATGTGTAAAAAAAGTGTAGGGCCAGGTTTTACTTCATTGATATAACTCTGGTATGAAGTCAGTAATTCCATTTGAGTTAACATCTCAGTTTTTCCAAGGCTTGTGACTGCTGAGTTGAATGTATATGATGCTTACCTTAGTTTCTCAACAGAGTATCAGCAGAGTACTTGTGTGTTGATGATTTTTAGGTTTATGAGAACTTGAAATTGCCTGTGGGAAACCTGGCAAGTTGAAATGCTCCTATGTTTACATATTTTTAATTAAACAAAACTAATACACCCATGAATACTGGCGGTTGCTGAAGTCTCTGATAAAACTCTCATTTACTTTAAAGGTAATCTTCTCCAAGTCTCAAAAGCAGTGGAAAATTATATCTGAGACATGCCAGAATTTAATGACAATTAAACAACAACAAAAAAAAGAGGGGGGGGAAACATTTACTTTCCTTTCTTTTAATCTTTATCTTTCTTCCACACATTTCCAGGCATAATTCAATTTCTTTGTGCTTCATTGATCTTACCTGAAAAGCCAGAGCTTACAATGTTTATATATGCACTCATCAGTTATTACAGCCCTTCACGGTGTGGTGGAGTGGTGCCTATGTAAACGTGCAGATTCAAGGACGTGTCATGTATTCCTTGCCCTCACTGAGGAAGGGTATGGTTTTGGATACGTGGGCATGATCAGAATCACACAATGGTTTGAGCTGGAAGGGACCTGCCATAGGCAGGGACACCTCCCACTAGACCAGGTTGCTCAAAGCCCCATCCAGCCTGGGATTGAACACATCCACTGATGGAGCATCCAAAATTTCCCTGGACAACTTGTTCTGTTGTCTCACCACCCTTGTAGTGAAGAATTTCTTCCTAATTTCTCATCTGAATCTACTCTCTCCTGGTTTAAAGCTATCACCCCTCTTCCTATCACTACAAGTCCTTAAGTTGCTGCAGGAGAATGTATCATTTCTATGAATTTGAGAGTTTGTTTGGTGAGGGTGGGGGCTTCTCCTGATCCTCTTCCTTATCTTCCATCCTGCTCCCAAGGATGCTTTCCTGTTTATTGTGACTGACATTCACCGGGCTGGGTATGATTTTGTTTACTTTATAGTGGCACTGGTATTAGTTTGGATGTTTTATTAAAACCCTTTTCATTTCAACCTATTGGTCTCCTCTTCTTTTCCTGATCCCCCTCCTCTTCTGGTGAGGGTTCACTGGCTGATATAACAGCTGCTGTAGGTTAGTCCTGGGTATGGGCTAAATGTAGACACATTATATCCACTGAGATACAACAGAAAGAATTATTTATAGCCAAAAGTTACTATGTATGAATATTTATGCATTCCAGTCTGTACTGACAAGCTGAGGTACTTTTTTTGCAGAGAGGAAAACTTCATAAAGGGCTGCAAGCTACAAACTGTTAACTTGTTGCTGAGCTAAAGGACATTAGTTACTGTCAGAACACTTCCAATGGTTTTTCCAGCACTAATCCTATCTTCTGCTTTTTTGCTGTGCTTGCAGTGATGATGATTGATGCTGGTGAGTGAGGAAATGGGGTTTTCCAGCAGGTTTTCCAGTGCCTAAACCTGAATGTAGCATTTTTAAGATCACTCCCCTCACATCCTCTTTGGGGTGTGATCACTGACAGTAAGCAAGAAGATCAGTGGAGCAGCTTCTGTTAGGAAATGGCAGCTTTCTTCTGTTTCCGAGAACTTCATGTGGCAACACTAGAAAACATCAAAGAACTCGGTTTAAGGCAGCCTGTATCATGAGATTCTTGCTTGGAAAGAACTTAATCTTGGATCAGATAAAATAATCTTGGCCGTTCTCTTGACAAACGTCCTCAACACATTGTCATTGATAGGACTGTGACAATTCATATGACAAACGTAATTTTCATTTATATCCAATTGCTTTCATAACCTTAAGTCAAACAGGGAAACCACCAGCTTGCTGAAGGCAGTTTTATTGCCTGTACAGCCTGTCTGTGCATGAACATTCTTTCCAATTTCACAGATAAAAGCTGCACTGCTACACCGAGGTGAGATTACTTTTTAATGGTATGTGGCAAGACGTATGGAGCACGATGTTCAAGATTCAGCACTTTAATACTGTACTTGCTGTATCAAATCTAAGAGGCCCAAAGAAGATAGTTGAATAACTGTGGTTAAAATTCTTGTCAGCAAGTATCAAGCTCAACAGGTATCTTGAAAATCACATAAACACAGTTCACCACATCTAGATATCCATGAGTGTTTGAGGCTTTGAAATATTTACAGCAAAAATGGATACAGATATACAGATATAACAATGTACAAATGGAATTTGAATTCGGCTTTTGATTGCTTATTGTCAGTGAAGATGTAACCCATCTGTTCTTTCCATGTTGCCTTTCAAAATATTTAGCCCATTTTGAACCATCTGGATTTAGAGCAGTCAGGTTATTGGTTCTGCCCAAGGAAATGTTCACTCATGGCCAAGGAAGCCATGCTCTGAAACCTCCCCACAGCTACAGCCCTCTGGTGTATCCCTCAGATGATTCGTTTGGAGTCCTCATGTGATCCATAATGTCTGTGGCCAGTCTGCTGGAGCTCCCTGAAGCCATCACTCAGAGGGGGCACTTGCTGTGAGTGGCTCAAGGAGTGTGTGGCAGGGCTGGGTGCACCCTAGCTGGCTGTCTGCCATCATGTGCAGCGGAGTGGGAGTCACACGTAAGGACTGGGTAATCCCAAAGGTGTTTGTTTTGTTCATGCCTTCCAGTCTGTACTGACAAAATGAGGTACTTTTTTTTTAATATATATATACACACCACAGTTTAAATGTCTGTCAGTGATGGGGGCTGTCTGAACCTGACTGAGACCTGAGTCTGTTTTCTGTCTCCATATTGTGTGTATTGCCCCTACCTGTGGCATTTCTGTTTGTTCTCCTCTATGATCCTGGCAACCTGACTGATTTTTAACACCAAATTTTACTGCAGTGGTTTTAAAACCTCTTATGAATTATGAGGATATTGAGCTGTCTCAAGAAAAAAAAAAAAAATCTTGGTAAACATTTGGTACCTGCTGGTAGAAAACAGGTTATAACTGCTATCAAAAGTTGTGTTGTCTTTACAGTTGTCCATACTTTGAAGGGCACAACATCCTTCATGTGAGTGAAAACCTCCCCCAGCCCAATTTCCCCGGTTTAATTTGAACCTGAATCATCTTTATTTGTAGCATATAATTTTGAAAGCCTCTGTTGAAGTACATCCCAATAATTGAAAAACTAATAAAACACAAAGGTAAATAATGTAGAAGGTGTATCAAACTGAATTCAGCCATGGGATTGATTTAGTCTTGGTTATTCAAGCTTTAGTCTTCATTTTCCTTGAATTCTTTGCTGTAACTTATTCCAAAATGTTTATGCTCTGCTTCAATATCCAGTTACCAGTGAGGTATCAAAATGCATCATCTTTATGATGTCATTTAAAGGTAACATGCTAAGAAGATTAAGTTCAGTTCATATGTTCTAGGGCAAGAACCAGAAATTAAATACTAGGAATTTTGGGGGGAAAATGTTTCATTTTGTAGATCAGTAATAATTTTGTGGAGTTTGGGGGGATTGTTTGTGTGGTTTATATTTTTGTTGACTGTAAGTATTACTGTTTTAAATCTTAGAGGGTCACCATGCACTTTGCTATCTCTGGCATCCAGGATTCTGGGTAGGTTAATAATCTCCAGTATCACTTTTATATCAAGAAATCCAATAAAATTTAAGCTGTTTACCCTCAGCTGAGTTTCCAGGACTTTAACTATGCAATTAATAGATGGAGTATGTTTACATATTGCCAGCAGTCAGTGAGTCACTGTTTAGTACTTGACTTCAGTGATGATTTTAATACCAGAAAGTGATATCTCTGCAAGTTCTATACAGGTTTTTTGTTTTTTTACATTGCTGGTGTAATAGCCAGGTTTATCTCATCTCTTACCTATGGTAGTTAAAGAAATTTTCAGGATATATTTTACAAAGGACCAAATTGAATCTTCTGAAGCAGAGCAGATGTGGAGAAAATGGCTGCTTGACATCTTTTGTCAGTATTTGTTTGGCATAATTGCTGGACTTACAGGAGAGCTTGCAGAGTAAAGTGTTGCCTATTTGAAATAAGAACTAATTAAAAAGAGCTGGGGTTTTGGCATTTTTAATGGGTCTTGCTACTTAATTTGGGCTTTTGGGATCCAAGCATGTTCTCTACTTCCATTTAAAAATGTGGGGGAAAAAAAAATAATTCTATTTTATATATCTTCCTAGTTATCAGGCATTACCTAGTAGTTGGTATGAGATTTGTAAGGTCGGAAACATTTTCTCCCGTAAGTTTATATTCAGGGTCCATTCTCTATGAGTGGGATGAAAAAAACCCACACTTTCTTTTTGCTGTGAGAATGATTTCTTAATTTCTTCATTAAGTGCTATCCAAATAGGTTTTACTGAATAATCATCTTAAGCAGTGTATATTCACAATTTTTCTGAATTTCAGTTCATGTGTCTCTTATTCCCTCCTGCTTTTCAGTTTTATTTCCTTCTGAATACAAAAGCTATAAAAGTAATGCTGGAAGGTGAAGAAAAACATCTAAGGATCCTAGAATAGTTAAGTTTAGAAGGGGTACAACACCCTTGCTCAGGCAGGGCCACCTAGATATGGTTGCTCAGGACCATATCCAGATGGCGTCTAAGAATGGAGAGTCCACCACTTCTCTGGGCAACCTGTTCCAAGGCTTACTAACCCTTGTGGTAAAAAGGTGTTTCCTTATGTTATGTTATGTATGGACCCTCCTGTTCCAGCCTTGGGCTAAAAATAGATACGCGGCTAGAAAATAATTCTCATACCTTCATATCTGGTTACAGCTTTGAGGAAGTGCTGATCATTTTGAGGTTTGGCTGTTTTAAAGACAAGGAAGATGGCAGCCATTCTGAGTAATGACATTTATGAAAGGCAACGTACTATGGTGTTTCTCTGGGGTTAGTTTATAACAAAAGGTTGACATTGTTAGAGTCCTACACAGTGTAAAACTCTACAGTGTGCAAAGGCTGGAATAGGAAGAAACTGGTTTGGTGTGGATTACCCCCTCTGAAACACATCCCCTCTGGAGGGTGTGTGATGCTGTACAGCTGCTTCTCCTCTGTGAAAGGAAAGCTGTAGAATTGCAGGAGTAGGAGGTCTGGCATGCCAAACAACAAGCTAATTTGGGGAGGATAAAAAAATAGCCTCTCATTAAGCACAGCAAGTACATAGAGTGTAAAGGGGCAAGATATGTTTTTATTTTTCCAGTCTGTTTGGCACAAGATAAATAGGTAAAGTGGTACTTAGTGACCCTTCAGATTCATATTCACATGTGTGTTTAGGGGGCTTCATTTCCACTTGAACGGCTTGGGCAGGACTTTCCCTTGCCAAGCAGCTTGGGTGAGTAGGCTTGTTCTGTGTCGTGGTAGTTCATCTGAAAATGCAATCTTCAGAAATTTAGAGTGGAAAGTAGATGACCTCCCACACACCTAATCCTATATTTATGTGGGTAGAAGTAAAAAAAAAAATGGTAAATGGTATAATAGCATGGAATAGATAAATGGCACTACAGTAAAATTTTTTTCTTGCCTGGCTATAGGCAACAGTTTCTCAGTTTCCCTCCACATGGGACAGGAAATCCGCTTTATCATACAGAGAATCCGTGTGCCTTGGCAGTTCTGCAGTTCAAACTTGATTACCCACCCAGAACTCCCTATTGTAATCCTCAGGGAGACTTGGCTGCTTCTGCATGCACTCCACTGTCCCTTAATTGATTAATATTGCTTCATTTATAACGTTCCATAGGCAGAAGTGACATTTGTATGGTTGCATTTGGATGGTGTTTGAAATACTGCTGGGTACAGAATGGCTGTCACATTTGACAGCACAGTAACAGCACTGCCCATATTTTATATGCAATTGTGCAAAGTGATATGGGCATTTCTGAGTTTGAAAGCAAAAAAAGTTCTTCTATCCACAAGCAAATTCATTACTTAAGGGAAAAAAAAGATTAAGTTTTCACTTTTGGCTTTACGTGTAACAGGAAAAAATTGGACCAGTGAGATGCAGACAAGCTCTCAAGCTCTGTGGCTTCACAGGACCAAGTCCCTGGATTTACAGAGCTGGACAACAACAACATTCATCTACTTGTAAATATATATTTATTCACATAGATCTACTATATTGATGTAAGATCTGCAAAAACATGACTGGTCCATTTCTGATGAGTAGTAAGCAAGAGGAAGAGCAGATGTGCCTACTGATAGGTGCTTGGATTTACCTGGATTCCTGCTTATACCTGAGCCAGGAACTTATTTGTAGAAATCTCATCACCAGATCACTGAATTTGCCCACAGTGAATTTACTTGATTTAATTTGAATTTATCCATTATTAATCAGGTGATAAAAGGAAAGAAATGGGGGTGGGTGTAAATTCTTTTTTTCATTTTGCTATAATTTTGGTGAAAAATATATTTTCCTGCTTTTTTAGATTACATCACAAATGATGATGATAATGGAGGAAGTGGCAAACTTAAGAAATAAAGGATCAGAATTTGTCAAGGTAATGTTAAGAGAATGACCTTACTTAAACTTTTTTCCTCTGCTCACATTTAGATATTTGTATTTTTTAAATGCTTAGTGAGCACCTTTAAAATACTATAGTGAATGAGACAAGTAAACCAATCTTGAACTTTAAAAAAACCCAAAAAACCAAATACATAATGGAATGAACCAAAAAAAAGATGATGGGGGTAGAATGCTAATAAACAATGCAGAATATAAGTAAAAATATTGCATGTTGTCATATAGTAGGGTTAAAAAACAAGGCAGGAGTGGGATGCTTATTTTCCTACTACCATCTGAATTTTCAATAAACATTTTAATATATTAGTAACCATAAATAATAATAGTGTTTTATAGTGTCATATTAATTGAGGAACTGCCTTGTCTTTGAGTGCTCTGAGTTGGTCATCATCTGTTGCTGACTTGTTATTTTCTTTGGCACTTGGTGAGGTGGTAGCCTTATTTTTTTTTTTAAACATTATATATGTTATATTAGGCTAATTAATTATCTCTAGGCTAATTAAGAGATGAAAAATAAAATTAGTATCTAATTTAAAGTATTCAAACTCATAATTATAACCTTAAATAAAGCTTAGAAACATGGTATGCTTAAGTACCTGAATGCAAAATTTGAAGTTGCAAGGGTGACTGTCATTTGGAATAGGATAGGAAATCACAGTCATCCAAATAGAGTGGCAGCTATATTCAGGAAATTCCTACACCATTTCTGTTTCTGAGGAAGCATCACTTTTCAGGAAGGGTGTGTATGACTGGTTGTAGAACACAGATGTGATTTCATTCAGTATGGGGTCAGACAGTGCCCTGAGAAGCTGATAGATGATCTTCTAGTAGATCAGCTCCATTAGTCAGATAGGAAAATAACAAATAAGCCACTGAGTTGTAGACACAAAGATGTTACTTAAGCAAATCATATTAACAAAGTGAGTTTCACATCTGTTTTTTCAGTGCCTGAAAATTTCTGCATAAATAATTTTGGTGCTCCCTAACAGAAACTCAACTAAAACTTGCTGTTGAGACACTTTTGAGCTGTTGAAATGGAAGTTTACTTTAAAAAGAAAACCCAGTTGACTATTACCTTACTTCTCACCTTGCAAACTGGACTATTTCACCACCGCAGGGAATTATTTAGATTTTTGTCTCAAAATCAGAGATAATGGTAGTGTTACACTATCTAGATAGTGAAGTAAGTTCTAGGAAGTTGGATTACTGAGTAATGAAGACCTGTGTGTCTATAATACGGTGTACACAGCATCTGGCAAGAGATGGGAAGTTCCTGTGTTAGGACTTTGCACTGTTTGAGCAGGTCTTTCATGATACCTTGCTAGATTCAAAACACCTGCTCCAAATTTTTTTTAATATCTGTTTTTATGTAGCTTTCTAACCATTTATAAATTAAGGCTTTTATTACAAGATGCAGGCTGCATTAAGAATGTCAGCCAGAAAGATGGCTTGGGTTTAAAAACAAAAAAAAAGCTACTAGTCTGATGGGTGAGTCATTTCTTTTTGTCATTTCAAGAGCTTAAAAACAACACTGCATATCTGGGGCTGAAAATGAGACAGGAGTTTAACCTCTTTCCCATGTGTTTATTGTGTTAACAGATAGCAACTGTAATCTTGGAGTCCAACATGATAAAATTCACTAATTTTCCTTATCCAGCCTGACCATCTAGCCTGCAAAGTCTGCTGTAATGTACAAAAAAAAAAAAAAAAAGAAAATGATAAGAACTGTATTTGTTTTCATAGTGATAAAGTTCTATGGATAAACTCTGGCTGGGTATGGAGTTTGAGGGAGCACACTCTGTGGCACGCTTTTATGGGAACTGGGAGTGGGCTCTCCCCTGCCAGATCAACAAATACCCTGCTCGTTTATCAGGGCTGAAATGCAGGCCACAAGAACCTCCCAAATACAGGCCAATGAACAGTCTTACCACACTTAGAAGACAGGTCAAGATGTGCCTTAACACTTTTCTCAGCCTGTATAGTCTGTCTGGAATAAATGGGGAAATCTTATTCTGAATCAAGCAAGATGCTCTGTGTTCTTACCTCACATTTTATAAAAAAAGGCAGTTTACAGCTTCTGAAAAATGCAGCCTGTAGATTTCTGCAGCCAGTAAGAATTGTGCTATTGCCTATTGACTAGAAAAGGGATCTTCAGCTCAGATGAACAGGATTTTAATTGTAAATAGTATTTCTAAATAATAAAAGTAACAATATTCTGCTATTCCTGCTTGTGGTTTAATAGGACCAGTAACCCACACCAATATCTTATTTTCTATGTGATCCTAGTTTGGGAATAACAAAAAGAAAGACAAGAAAGAACATTTTATCCAATAACTATAATTACCCCAATAGATGAGCAGGATGACTGTTCATAGTGCCAAGCAATCTGTTCTGAGGCGTGGAATAACTCATCGTTTTACTGATGGGAACATTTGTCATTTGCAATTGCCAGACTGTACATAGTTGGCATTAGAAAAATTCTCAGTATGCTTCTGGAATATTTTCTGCCTCCTGAATGATTTGTAGCTGAAAGCAAGTCTGAGGAACTCCTGACTTCCCTAAGAAGTTAATCAGAGAGTTCTGTTCCCTCCTTGGTCTGGGGGAACACAAATCCATGTCTCTTAGAGTTCACCAGGGCACAGTGATCACCACGGGATTGCTCCTGGTCTGGGCAGCAATAATCCATTCTCCTGTGTTACAGATGCTCTGACACTGTGCAGCAAGATTCATGGGATTAGAAATAGAACAAACTAAAATGAGTTCAGCCCTGGAGCTTCCTGGGACAGGGTGCTCATCTGGGAGATGGAAAGATCTATGCCTGGTCTAGGGGAAGGAGTCCCTTCTAATCCTGGGTTCACTTTTGGGTCACTCAGTCTGAGGGAGATTGAGGGGCTGGACTGTGGCCAGAGAAGGGCAATGAAGCTGGGGAAGGGTCTAGAGCACAAGTCTGGTGAGGAGCAGCTGAGACCCCTGGGGTTGTTCAGCCTGGAGAAAAGGAGGCTCAGGGGAGACCTTCTTGCTCTTGACAACTCTCTGAGAGCAGGTTGGAGTCAGGTGGGGGTCAGTCTTTTCTCCAGTGTAACAAGAGGAAACGGGCTTGAGTTGTTGCAGGGGAGGTTTAGGTTTTACTCTAGGAAAAACTTTTCCCTGAAAATGTTGTTAAGCCCTGGAAAAGGCTGCCCAGGGTAGTGGTGGAGTCCCCATCCTTGGAGTGATTTAAAAGCCAGGGACATAGTTTAGTAGTTGACCTATCAGTGCTGGGTTAACAGCAGAACTTGATCTTAACAGCCTTTTCCAACCTGAACAATTCTATGATAATTTCATACATAATTGGATGCAGTTTAAAAAGGATTGAATTTTATGTCCAGTGGACTTCGCATAACACCAGACTAGGGAGGTTCCTCAGCAAGGTTCATGGGAGGTCCATGTCCATATCCCTGTGTTTGTTTCATCCTTTGCAAAACCAGATATTCTAGCTGCTCACACATCTCAATGCTTAAACCAAAATCCAATAACCTGAAAGATGTTTATACAGGCATTTTTTTCCATTGTGGATGATTCTGAAAAGAGGTAGTGTTTACTTCTGTGTGCATACCTAATTTCCACCAATCCTTGCCTCAGGAAATTGGAACTTCAGATTTTTGAGAGCTACCTTGTAAGAAATGACTTGTGTAATTAGATCAGTTCTGTTTATCTTGGTGGATTTTCTGACGTGGCAGGTTTTACTAGCTGACAAAAAGAAAGGGAAACTTTACTCCTGATAGTCATGTGTAAATACATTATCTTGTTCTGTGTTGCTTAAATAGTCCCACGATAATCTCTGTAACTTTTACCTGCAACGTCCCAGGGCAAGCAGCATGTGTAAAGTGTGGCAGAAAGTTGACTTCATGTCATTTGCTTTCCATCTTCATTCATTGCCTCCTGCTACAGCTCACTCGGAGCTAGTTCTACATATTCACATTGCTTCCAATTTTCTCATGGTTTTTCATTCTAACTTCATTGGGTGGCCGCAGAGCTCCTGCCCTTTTGGAATTGCCATTGTGTTGCTGCTCCAGGCATGTCAGGATTCCTGAAAGTAAACCCTGTGCTCGCTTTCCTCTGGGAGCAGCAGTTCCTCGCTGTTTTGGACCCACGTTGCCTCACCTTCAACTAGTACAGTAGCATCACCCGATTTTCACAACCAGCAGTATTTGCTTTTACAGTTTGATGGCCTCTTCCACCCCACACCCCCCTAG
>VWZY01003493.1:143865-192360 GCA_013399075.1 Chloroceryle aenea
CTTATTTGCCTTTCCTGGGAAACAGCTCTCCTGTATTTCTGCCTTCTATGCCAGGTAGAAGGAGAAATTTCAAAGCTTTCAGTATTCATTATTCTTCCATGTATAAGGGGCAAAAAATGCACTGGATTAATTTAAATGCTATAATTTAAAGAAAACACTCAAATTGGATCATGACTTCTCAACACCAGTTAGATGTCTCACGGCACTGAATCTGAAAGATAAAGCCTTACATGGGGGGAAGTGCCTGCAAAGCTTAATTCTGGATCCATAAAAGCCATATTTGAAGCATTTCTGTTATCCTTATTTCAAAGTAATCTGTGTAAACCAGCTTTCCCTACTGCTAGCACCCCAGAGTAACTTCCTGCGATAGGCTGGTTTGCTGGTGATTGCAGCAGGCTCCCAGCAGTGCTGTGGCTGTAGGTCTTCGAACAATGCCAGGAGAGAAAGCTGGTTAATAAGTTACAGTGCCCTCAGGTGAGTTTATTGTGAGTGACCCAGATCATGGTGCGTGCTTTACAATGCAGTGGTTCGCAGTGTCTTGTTTCCAGTGCCCACTTTGAAGTATGGTAGGATATACGTGGTGAAAAGCCAATGGGAAACCAGCAGCTCGTGTACGTTACTGCCGACAAGTAAATAGCAAAATTCAGAGGTCACAGACTGTTTTATTGCCTTTTTTTTTTTTTTTTCAGTATTCTGGAATTTGAGCAGCACAATTGGCTGACAGAGGAGCTAATTAGAGGTCACGCAGGGCATGAGACTGGCAACTGTCACCCTCCTGTGGGAACAAGCTTGGGTCTGTGTTCTTTGGGCTTGCCCAGGAATAAAGGGAGCAAACATGATGATGAAGAGACTGGTATTGCTGTTTGCAGACTTCCTGCCCTTTTCCCCTCTTTGGTCAATGAATTCCTACCAGGGGGAGGCACTTCCTATTATTTTCCATTTCCTGTCCAATGCCTCCGTTTTTTCAGCCCTGTCATAAATTGCCAGTGGATGTTGACAGGATGCTACTGCTTAATGTTTATTCAAATAATTTCATCTTTGGAATGCAGTGTAAAGGCTGGCTGCTGCTCACACTCTCTCACAGGGCTAGGGAGGCAACTGGTGTTCATTTTGCTGTAAGAAATGGAGAAGTGGCTTATCCACGATTGCAAAGCTTGTTGGCATTACTGCTAGAGAGTGAGCTCTCTACAAAACTCACTGAAAATGGTACCTATAGGAAAGGAATTTGCCTTTTCATTAGGAATGTAATGTTGTTATGATCAGAGACACTTAAAAGAACCCTTTCAGCTCCTTTTCTCCTCGCTGATCAACTCCATCCCCAGATGGCTGACACAGCAGGTCCTCTGCTGACACTGAGACTTCTGTCTACAGTGATGCTTTTGGTACTTGTCTTCCTCCAGTCAACCTTTCCATTCATCATCACTTGTTCCAACATGCTCACCTTCTTCCTGTCTGTTGAGTTGCAGAGCAGGTAGGCACTAGATGTGAGTGTTGGAGTGCATCAGCTGATGTTTCTGCTTGACCTGGGTTCTTGGAGATTGGGTGTCAAGCTGGGAAGAACTTCCTCCTTAATTTTATGGTTTAGAAATAAGGTTATAAATTCAGCAAGCCACTGTTATTTGCCTATCACCTGATCTTTGAAAAAATCTTGTTTCTAGTTTGCACAATGTGAGGAAAACCAGATTAGCTTAAACTTTTGCATAAATTATAGAATTCATTATATAAATTACCATATTTATAAATCACTGTGCTGTGTAAATGACTGTGGTTTACTTGCCTTTTCAATCAGTCAGTTACTGTGGCTTCACTAATTCCATTTACCCTGTCAATTTATCTCTATTTTGTTAGCTGGTGGTATGTGGAGGAAAGATGGAGCAGTGTAGCAGAGAAGCTGTGACTGAAAAGCTGCCTATGGAGCAAACACTATTGTGGTGAGATGCTGGAAGCAGCTGCTGCAGCAAACACAGTGCCACAGTGAATCAGTGACCTTGTCACAGCGACCCACTGGGGTTATAGGTCCCGTGTGAAGATCCCTTCTCTTGGCTGCAGTTTTTGAGGGACTTCTAGTTCTTAGCAGAAGGGGAAGCCCAAGCTCTTGCAGATATCTGCCTGAGCAGTAGATCCTCCAGGTCTGCAGAGAGAATCCAGGGTGGTTCAGGTGCATTCAGCGCGAGTGAAGAGGCTGTGTGGGTTCTGAGCTCTGTTCTGTTGCTGGAGCCAGCAAGTCTGGGGAGGAGCTGCAGATACTCCCCTTCTGGTATGCAGAGACAGATGGAACCGATTGCTCAAGCACCTTTGGCCTGGAATGATCTTTAAACCTCACAAATAACATGTTTTCTCTCTGAGTAGTGAATTAGTGCCCCACTGTAGTGAAAAATAGGCCTGACATGGTTCTGTCTTCTGGGGCATTATAGTCTCCTGTCTTCTAATCCTGCAGATGACCATATGCTTTCATTATCTCTGTCATACCAGGTCTAGCTATGTTTGAGTGGTGGGTAAATAATCATTTCAGAACACAGGAGTTACTCCTAGCATGAAGTAGACATTTTTAGTGTTTTCTCTCTTCCTTCTTTATAGTTATGCTAATTTTTCTGAGCAAAAGTAGTGGCTGTAAGTACTGCTGGAGGAATTCCAGATATCTGGTGAAAAGATAGTATGTAAATAGATTTTGGAGGAATATGTGTGCATATACACACACATGCACACAATTGCAAAGCTCCAAGAGTTAATCTAAAAAAGACTTATTTCCCTTTTATTTCTTATTTTCCCTTAATTTAGTGGCCCCACCCAATGTTGAGGCACAGTACGAAGAAAAGGTTCATTGCAGCTGTGTGCATCCAGCTTTGGAAGCACGTTTCTGCAGCTGCACACGTGTGTGTGTGCAGACTTTTTCTGTATTGTGCAGCTGGGAAACTGATTCAGTGCTGAAAAACAGAAAGCTCACTGGCAATTTGTATCAGATCCAATTAGATGCAACCATTAATATGAAAAGCTTTTCTGAAGAGACTGACATAATAACATAGTTTTTCTGCATCCTTTTTGTCCAGGCTGGCTTACTAGTTTGTTTCTATTCTGTCTTTCAGGGAATTTGGCAGGTCCAGGTCTTCAAACCTCTTAGCCAAGTATTTGGGAAGATGTGGAACAGTATCGTGAAACAGTCATTTTAGGACAGCTTTATCTATTTTCACAGGCTTGGTTCCAGTTATTCCTCTGATCAATTTATGGCAGAGGAAAATTAAATATATGGTAGTATATATGGTAGATAGATGGAGGGAACTAAGAAGCAGCAATGTAGGTTTGGTATTTAAGCAATGCTGTGGAACAGCTCCTGGATATTGCAGGAATTGTGAGGCTACACCCCTAGAAACATATAAGCTGTTCCCAGGGTTGGTCACCCTCTGTTGTCATTTCTGAGATGTAGGATAAAACATTGGGACTCTAAGGACTTCAGGAAAAAAATGTCAGCTCTATTTTATTTCACTGATACTAAGCCATTGCTAAGAGTGTCATCCAGACACCAGTTGTGACCACTGCCCTGGGGAGTATGTTCCAGTCACTGAGCACACTCCCAGTGAAGAACCTTTTTCTCATGTCCAGTCTGAACTTCCCCTGACGCAACTTCTTTCCATTATGTAGGGACTGCAGTTCTGTTTAATAGGATTACTCATGAAATAGTGCATCACCACCTATTTGTAGTAAGAGTCATATTTGAACTGAGTATTTGACTGAGTCCATTTGAACTGGAGGATTAAAGGAGGAAGTGTACAAAACAGGTTTTTTTTTTGTGTGTGAAAACATCATAACTAATTATTCAGTATCTAGAATTTTGTGGGGGTTGTTAATTAGATGCAGGACTGTCTCTAAATTCCCTCCATGTACTTTTTTCACGGACACAAGATACCAGATCTTTACTGTGCCATTACAGTGAGATTTGATATTTTATGTCTCTTTCTCTCAGCCTCTTGGTGTGGTCAGGTGCTGTATGATCTTACTTTTGTCTGCTGCTGTCCTCTAGAACACCAAAACAGCATCTAAGGCAAAGGAT
The DNA here is from genome assembly GCA_013399075.1 of Chloroceryle aenea. Taxonomy (NCBI): domain Eukaryota; kingdom Metazoa; phylum Chordata; class Aves; order Coraciiformes; family Cerylidae; genus Chloroceryle; species Chloroceryle aenea. The sequence continues at coordinate 147,911 of VWZY01003493.1, forward strand.
TCGATTTCTGTGCGAAAATAAAAGCAAGAAATATCTCCATAGCAGCCATAGCTTTTGCTGAGAACATGGATGGTTTTCTCTTGATCCCTTTTTCCTAACGAGAAGTCCTGATGCCATCTACCGGCAGAGGACAGACCTCTCCTAGGACCTGATACTGTCTTGAGAAATCACTTGTGTCTTCCCTGATGAGTTCTAAATCCCCCCTCCCCCCCATTTAATTCATTGATAAAGGTCTTAAATATCATGTCAGGGCAATTATTTCTGTGAGTTCTGAAGAGTTGAAGCAGTAAACCCTGTACACAGAAAGTTTTCTTTGCAAGTACTTGTTCAACAAAACATTAATAACGTGATGCTCCTTATAATTGAATTAATAAGTGCAACAGTGTGTGAAAAGCTGAATAAATTTGTGCCTTTTCTGTAAATCCAGGAGGTCTTTTTCATTGCCACCTAGATAAAAACTATGTTTCCTCAATCTTCTAAGCTTGATAGGACTCAGATGACCAGCTGGGAAACATTGGAAAGAAAATTTACATGAGCTGTATTAAAAAGGAAAGGATTCACTAGATTAAGATTTGTAAACAGACTTTTCTGTTTATCTGGAATATATTTTGCATTATTGTAGTCCCATCTGGCTTCTTTGTGTTCTGCCTCTGAACACAAAGTGAAGGATACTGCTCTTTCTAGAAAACTGCTGATCCTAAGGAGACAGATGGAGGAAGTTTCCTTTTTTGAGCTTGCTTAACTTTACAGATTTTATGTAGGTCACAGGAGACTGGTGTTTGGAAGCCCAGGCCTTTTGAAGGCCGTGGAAATGCTTTTTCACAAGTAACCACAGAGGGGCTCTGCAGGGTGTCTGATGTTACACCCGTCTGAAAAAAAAAAAACAGTATTTCTGATGTTGATAATCTTCAACTGCAGGATGAAGCACGGTGTGTTTTACTTGGACTGTCAGGCATTTCTCCTCTGTGTAAACAAATGCTCTGGCCCATGCTCAAGGCTACTGAGAAGTGCTTCATTTGTTGGTGGATATCAAATACTGTGGAGTAAAGGGCACATAAAAAAGAAATGAACTCATTTTGTATGCATTGTGGTTTAAGGCTGAACAGTCTGGGGGGCGAGGATGGACAAGTGATAACCCCAGGACCCTGAGGGGTCTGCTGCTGCCAGGGTGGCTCCTCAGGGCCGGGCCCGACTCTGCGTGCACTGTGTGATCCATCGCCATCTCAGAGCAGGTTTTGTATACAGCTCTGTATCCTGCTTCCCCTTTTTTTTTTTTTTCTGTTTTTCTCCCTTTATTCATTAGATTTGTTATAGTCTTAACTTCCAACCCTGTGTGAGGCATTTCTTCTTTTTCCTTCTTCCCCTTTTTATCCTCCCCTGAGAAGGGGGAAAGGGGCTAACACAGGCTCACCCTCAGCCTTAAATATGGTAGGAGACAGTCTGATGAGACTGTCTTGCAGAATGGTGAGAATAGCACTGATGTCTAGAGAGAAAAGGTTCTGACTGCCTGGGGTTTTGGCAATTAAAGGCTGAGTCATAGTAAACTCTGCTGAAGTTCAAGGTTGGAGGAGGAAGGAAACAGGCTAAGGATTTGTGAGGAACTCTCTTCAGTTTAGGCCTAGACTGATGCCAATATGGCCAGATCTTAAGATCTCATGATCTGCATTGAAAGCTTTCCTCCTTCCCCTTTTTCCAGGGAGAAATAACTGGTTGGGGTTACTGCAGATGACAGGGCATGTCTGACGTTCTTCTAATGAGCAGAGCAGTGTTTAGATGAGTGTACACTGAAGAGAAAGCATTTGTCATATGTCTTGTAAAAGAAAAGAGGATTAATGCAGAAACTGAAAGCTAATCCTCCCTGCCCCACACTGCTGAAACAGGATCAGACTTCCCACTGCTTCTCCTTCCTCTCTGTTTTGTAACAGAAGGAAGGGAAAGAGGGGACTCCCTGGATGTAGTTGAGGGACAAAGCTGTCTCCTGCTATGCCCTGCCTAGGCCTAGGAGGAAGATGGATGGTCTTTTGAGGCTGGAGGAGGGTAACAGGGACAAGCTGGAAGCTAAACCATGTGTAGTTCATTTAGGGAGATAGTGGGCTGTGGTGAACACTAAAGGAATGAATTTGAACTTGGACAATGGCAGGCAGAGGACCAACAGGAAGTTGGAGGCACAGAATCCCAGGGCAGACTTTTCTGTAACCTATGTTACTTTGTGTAACCTAATTTTATATTAAGAGCTCTTATACTAAATCCAAATTACCCTATTTCTCTCTGTTTTAGAAAATTGGTTCTTCGGCAGCCATGTTAATTCTGAGTACTGGGGACTTGGGAAAAATAAAAGATAGATCAAAAGAGTGGATTAAAAAACCCTATTTATGAACATTCTGTGGTTTGTTTTTTCAACAGGTTAGACAACACCATGTACCTCTGTATATTGATACCACAACTGAAATCCTTGCATAGCTAATACTCATTATTTTCTGGTGATTACTTTATGGTTGCTCTTAATTTCTGATGTTCCCACTGTATCAGCTGCAGGCAAAGCGCTTTGGATTAGTGCTTTTCACTCAGGTTGGTTTGAATGGTTTTTACATTCAAGCAAAGTTAGACTTTTAGGGACACTGTTAATTTGCTGAAGGATGTGTGACCTTAATGTGAATAATTTTCTGTGTGTAGATAGGATCTTTCCAACTCTTAGCATTGGTAACATGTATTACAGCAGCAATGACATTAAGGAGGTTGAAAACTACAAACTGACTACTCGTATTAATCTTTTGGGAAGGACAGATTCTTGTGAAAAAAACCCAAAATGTCTTAATATGAATGAATGGCAGTTAAGTCATATTCCATATATTCCTGTATTGCATCGTGTCTCTCATGCCAGTGCTAGCAAAGCTGGGCTGCAGGCTTAAGCTTTTGGCTTGACTTTGTTCCTCTTTTGACTGTCTTTCATAACCATAGAATCATTTAGGTTGGAAAAGACCTTTAAGATCATGAAGTCCAGCCATTAACCCAGCACTTCGTGTCCCTCAGCATCACATTTCCACAACTTTTAAATCCCTCCAGGGTTGGGGACTCTCTACTGCACTGAGCAGCATGGGCCAGGCCTTGACAACCCTTGTGGGGAAGAAATTGTTCATGTTCAACCTAAACCTCCCCTGGTGCAACTTGAGGCTGTTTCCTCTTGTCCTATCTCCTGTTCCTTGGGAGAAGAGACTGAGACAGAAGTGAATCTATAACTGACTTCAGCAGAACAGGTTTAATATGTGGACTCTTCACTTTCGTTTAGAGGACACTGTATTCAGTAAAGGCTGAAACAATGTGGAAAACAGTTAAAAGTACATGTTTTAAATGTTTCTTTCTTGTCAGGCCAGCAAATAGGTGTGTTCTCTTTATCGGAAATACCGTACTTGTTGGGAGTATAGTGCATAAAGAGCTCACATGGTGAACAGCAACACTCAGTTACACTCTCTTGAGGTTTATTGTGGTGTTCTAGAATTGTGTTAGAAAACAGAGAATGTACTCCCAAAATAGCACAGAGGCCTCTAAATGAGATCAGTCCAAAAAGTGCTGCCTGAAATGCTATGCTATGCCTGAGGTTTCCAGCAGAAAAGTCTTGAAGTGCCTGAAGATATGTTAATGTACACGCTTCATAATCAGTGACTTTGCTTTAAGCTGTCTAAATGTCCTATCTCCTTCCTTGGCACTCTAAACACAGGAACCAAGTGACCTTGCATTTAAACTCTGAGAAGAGCCTGGTATGTTTGTCATGCTGTGACCATACCTACCTCTAGCAAACTGTGCTGAGTCAGACTTGGGTCAACTCTGACTCCAAAAATGTTGCTCTAGCTTGAGAAGATTTAAACAGCTTTTGAGAGTCTCACAATTTTTGTGGTGAAGACAATGTGATGGTGGACATTTCCCCACTGCTGCTAAGGCTAAATAACTGTGTGAAAGGTAGTAAATCAGAAGGAGCCCAGTCACTAGGAAGAAGCACTGAATACAAAGCTCACCTTGGTTTTGGGGTATAAAGCCTGCAGTTGGTTATATTGTGATGCATAATAACTGCAAGGGTCTGAGCAGCTCTGAACTTGTTAACATTGTCATTTAAGAAAAATCAACTGAAGCAGCTTTCTTAGTTTCTTCTTCTCTGCTCAAATGCATTTCCTAATCATATGAAATCTCTGTGTTTACCATTACACTTCTCAGATGGTTAAAAGCAGTTTAGACCTGCATGAGTGGGACCTCAGTAGAAGCACAGATGTGGAACAGTAAATTTACTTTGGCCCTGTTTCACGAATATTTAATTACATTGTCTGCAAACACTTAGAATTTAAACTATTATGATATCTCAAGCCAAATTCTATAGAATGATGCTTTGAAATTTCTACTAACAGCTTTTTTTTAAAAAGTGGTGAAATGAAGTGGTAGAATCAGTGTGCAGCTTGTCAAGAGAACTATTTGTTGCCAAGATTGTTACTCCTCCAAATGACAAATGGGTTTTTTTTATATACAAGATGTGTGAAGTTCCATTTTTGTTAGGCAGATTTTTACCACAGCTCCTTACATGGCCTTAGATTGCCAGTTTTCTTCTCTTGCTGTGTTCATCCTGAATCTTTTATGAAGTTTCTCAGCTGTCAGTCTTGACCAAAACAGCTAAACTGCCTTTGACAGTTCTTACCAAAATGCATCACTAGTTTCTACTTGAGCAAAATAGTTTGTTCTAGAAGGATAAGATTTTTTCTGGATTATTTGGAATGTGCAAAAGCCACTTTTTAGTCAGTAGTGATAGTTGCTGTAAGATTAATGAATTCACATTTATAATGAAAATGTTACCTGTGTATGAATGCCCTTAACTTTAACATTGAATGAAAAGATCTTTGAGTTGAAGTATATAATTGAAAGAGAGGTTATTTAGTACTTCCTTAGCACAACAGCTTCATGTCTGGGTGGACACATCTATGCTGCAAAATGGGAGAGCTAGATCTTTAAAAGTTCTTTGTCTTTATCCAAGTCTGCCCCCAGCAGAGGTAGTTGCAAAGCACTATTTAAAAAGTAATGGCAAATCACACAGACTTATTAATTTAAAATTATTTATATTCTTGGGAATAAGACATATAGATTAAAATGTTGGAAAATAAAATACACTGATGTCTTTGTTTATATTATCTAAAAGGTATTTAAGTGGACAGTATATTGTATTATTGAGCCTAAATGTAGGAATATAAGCTAAACAATATTGGTGTTTTCCTCACATTTTAATGTTCTTTTTGTAGCTCTGTTTTCAAACCAGATGCTTTAACAGTCACTTAAATTAAGTGTGATGATTATAACAAAATACCCTGTGCACCAGTATATGTGGCACTTAAACCTGCGGTGACAGGCAAAACCCATTGACGTGCTCCATTGTGTACAAACGTGACATATCACTGTTATCATGCATGAGAAGTCCCTTTTTTTATGTTCCAGGAAAAGGCTACTTTTCATTGGAAACAGTTTAATAGAATGCTATATTCATACAATTTAAAAAGGGCACTTCTTTACAGAACCGGAACTTCCTTTCCCTGCACCAGGAACTTGCCATAAGTCACAAATGGGAAGATGGGTGCAAATTCCACATATCTCATAATATTTTTTTTTTAATCAGTCGTGGCAAGCAGCTGTTGTTAACTCTTCAGCTCCTCCCAGAAGATTTATTATTTGTTCCCTTTGGAAACTGGGCAAAGATTAAATGATGACTCTCCTTACTGGGTGTTTATCTTGGGCCAGGCAGCTACTTTAATGAGAGTACTGTTCTTTACTGTTAAAAGGAGTCTTCATTTTCAGGATCACTACAGCATTTAGAGAATTTAAAAATACTCCTTCAGAACCATCAGCTTCTCTTCAGTGTCCTTCCCTAAAGCAGGTCTGAGTTTTCTCTGTAACAAAGCAGTCCAAATCCAATTTTCCCTCCACAAAGAGCAACCACTGATTATTAATGGCCTTATCTTTTGACTGAGAATGGAATTGATGAAAAATAAGTATATTAGGTCCAATAGATTGCAAGTTCATGTCTGTGTAGTGAAGACTGGAATATCATTCAACTGTTGAGCTGAATCAGTGCAGCTTATCCTGAAATTCTGTGAGCAGAAATCCCTTTTTGAGGATAGTGTTGCGGCGTTTGGTAGGATAGTTGTATGAGCAGCAGGCTGTATTTTTGGGATTGGAAAAACAGTGCACAGAGCTACTAATTCTTTTTTGATACTTACTGTTCTGAAAATGAATGTATGCACTGAAACATGGCACACTGTGTCTATTTGTAAACTGAAAAATCACTTCAGTACTAAAGGAGTAGAGTAAATGAGGGCATAAGCACTTAATGTAACCAGAAAGCTGATGTCACACCATCAGTACCAGTTTGTGCTTTGTCGCTCTGTCTCACCATAGTTTTGCAGATGCAGAGTGACCACTGGCACTAGTGAAAAAGATCTGAATTCTTGTTGCATTCGATTATGATTTGAGTCAGATGCATGCTTGCCTATGGAAGCTGGAGTGAAAATATTCACATGCGTGCTACTAAAGCTGTAATGATTTAACCTCAGAACCATTATCTAAGTTGGTTTTTGATTTCTGGACAAGATATATAAAGGCTTAAAATCCCATTAACAATTATTAAGAAGATTTAATGGTCTTCAGCATACAGTACTGTGCAAATCATGATACCTGTGTCAGGCTTCTGGCTTTCGTTTCTTATGTGCAACCTTTCTCAGTATTTATCTTTTAGCCTTTTTTTTCCAGTCATTCTTACTTTTGTGTGTGAAAAGCTGCTATGCTTGTGAAGGCTTCTTTTCAAACTGGGTGTGCAGTGACATTACTGTAACTTTAAGATGGCATATAAAAGGAAAAAGCTGAGCTGTAATGACAGGCTCTTATTTATTGCCCCTTAAACTCTGCTTCCCACTCAACTGTTGCTTTAAAAAACTGAGGTCAGTATGGTGCGGTAGATGATGTGTGGTACTAATGGTATGAAATGTGCAGGGACTGCTCTATCTATATGTCCTATACACCTATAAATGCACATATAATGATTATATGATGATTTCAGGGCTTCTTTCTAATAATTCCTGTCCCGCTGTAGTTCAGACATCAATATATTTTCTTCTCTTTTTGATGAATATTGGATTGTTCCCAATATATTAACAATATGAGTCTTGCTACCATTGAAACATACATATTTATTACAGACTAAAGATGGTCATACATTTAAAAATGCCATAACTACTCAGTGTACCAGTGTGATTAACTCAGGAAAAAGAAAAATTAGAACTGTAGATAGTTACCAAGAGATATTAACACTTGCCCACACTTACTTAAAGCCTGTAGATACCAAGAAGTGGAATAAAAATTATTTTTGGAATTTAAAAATAAGAGAAGGGAACTATACAGTGGAAGCTCCTGGAAATGCCATCATTTGAGTAATTTACAGCTAGATTTAAGAAAATAGAAAAAATACACCAAAAAGCCTGCATGTCTGCAAAGAGCAGAGGCAATAAAAAGCTGGCTGTGTTTCTGCATTCAGTTAAATTAGGCAATATCTTCCAATCATAATTGTCAGTATTCTGTGACAGGAAAAACCAATATGTGCATGATTGATCAAATACAGTTTTATATTCAGTCTGTCTTAAGGCAGTTTTTTTTTTTTTTCCAGTGGCTTGAAATAACTTGTATGACGTAAGAAGGAACTAGCACTAGAGTCTATAAAATGATTGTGTACATAAGCAGTTTAGTTTGTAAAAGGATACATTTAAATAAAATAGGTAAATAGAGGTGAAAAGGCAAGTCATGTTTGAGATAGGAACCCTGTAAAGGAACTCTACCAAGTACCCCTGTGTTACATAACGTCTCCTTGCAAAACCTGTAGGAAGAGAGAGTAAAAAGGCGCAGTCAAGCCCTCAGACTGGGAAAATCATTTTAACTGTTGGGCAAATTGGGGCTTTTTTTCACGAGTCCAATCTTGGCAGGAAGTGCTTGAATACTGGTGTATTTTTCCCTTCCTACTTAATACTCTTTCTTTTTTTATGATCCCAGCAAAGAATTCAGAACTTTTTATGCACTGAATGGTATCAGAAATCACAGTACTAGCTGTGGACACAGAATCCTGCCCTGCTTCAGGGAAGATGCTGGTTACATGGTAGGACTATGTGAATGCACTTTTGGTTATACACAGGGAGAGGCACAAGTGGAGAAAGGATTTGGAAGAAGGAAAGAAAACTGGTAAGACATAGAACAGAGTATGTGATTAGATGTTCAAAAGATCTAGCAGTGTTTTGATTGAGATTGAGAAATGGACTCTTGAAACCATCCACTTGGAAAAGACCACCACCACATCCCCAAAAAAACTTTTAAATTAGTTGGAAAAAATGAATTACTGACTAAACATGCTTTCTGGAGAGTGTTCATTTACTCTGAGTTCTCAAACCAGTTGGATGATCTACGGGACTGTACTGCAAACACTACAGTGTCATATTCTGGCTTGCTGAGGAAAAGACTTGAAAGGATTATCAATCAAAAATCCTATTGATATCTCAGACAGGACAGTCCCATATATTATGTTACCCTGTTAGGGTGTCCATATTCATCACCACCTTTATGGAGGGGCTCTGGGCATTACATAAATAGAAATGGCCAAGACAGGGTGCTTAGAGTGTGTTGAACTGAGAAGGGATCTTACCAATGTTTATAAATATTTAAAGGGTGAGGGTCAAGAGGATGGGGCTAGACTTTTTCAGCGGTGCCCAGCAAAAGGACAAGGCACAATGGGCACAAACTGGAACCCAGGAGGTTCCATCTGAACATAAGGAAAAACTTTGCTGTGAGAGTGCCAGAGCCTGGACCAGGCTGCCCAAGAGATGTTGTGGAGTCTCCTGCTCTGGAGAGACTCCAAACCCATCTGGATGTGATCCTGGGCTTTTGGGTGAAGCTACTGGAGCCAGGGGGGTTGGATGAGATAATCTTCAGAGGCTCCTTTCAACCCCTTCCATTCTGTGATTGTGTAATTACCACTCTTGTTGCAATGAGTTATTCTTTATGTGTACGTGACTGTACAGCATTCTGCAGTCTTCCTTCACAAGAATACTGACCAGAGACTAGTAGCCATGTGCTTAATCTGTATTCGTAAGGCCTTTGAATGCAGCATGCTGTAGAATAGTTTAGGTCCAATGCAGTTCACCGTTTTGCTTCAGGTGAGATTTGGGCCCTACACCTGCACAGGGTGAGGAAGTTCTGCTCCACTCTTGGGAGGAAAGAAACAAAAACATTCAGCAGTTGTTGTTTTCAGCACCATGGTCAGGGCACGAGGTCAGGACTATCTGAGAGAAACGTCAAGAACGTATAAATCATTTGTAAATAAATAATAATAACATGGCTATGTTTCTGGCTGTACTTTCAGTGGATGACCAGTAGCATTATTTGTAATCTCTTAATGAGAAATGAAAGACATTATGGATTTTTTCTAGATTTTAAATCAGGCCCAGTGGGGGCTACGCTCCTGTCCTCTTCAGTGGTGCTTTATTTGGTTTCTTCTTTAGCACTGCCATTCAGGAAAGGAAATGTATGTTTATTCTAGGAAACATATTCCAAGTATGAGAAAAAGACAGTAAACATAAACTCAACCTGAGTTTATCCTTCTGAATAAAGGAGGATGTGCACAATTGTGCTTCTCTGTGTCTGAACCACCATTATAAAAATGGTCATCTTAACTCGTGCCCCCCATCCCCAACTGGTGTCTAATCAGCAGCATGGCATTCTGTAAGAAAACCACTGTAATCAAGTGAAATGTGGGTTCTCATGGGAAAGGAGAGGGATTCTTAATTACAAAATCTCTAAATGAGTTTATTCTCTTACATTCCTTTTCTCCTGAATTTCATTCCATTGCCCTCATGAACTCACATAGTTGCAAACACCAAGCTTGGAATGCCAAGTGTTGCCAGGACTGGGCAAGGTAATTGGTGTACAAAGCACAGGACAAGAGCCACTGCTGTCAAGTTCCCATTGCATTTTTCATTTCTTGCTTGTTGGTGATATGGACAGATCTGCATATCCTTTTGTAGTCATTGGCTGTTAAGACATGGTCCTTTGCAACAAAGAATGGCTTATTTCAGCTTAAATTTTATCTGATTATTATTATCTGCTCTGCTCATTGATGGTTTTCTCCACTTGAATGATATGTCTTTAGCACGTTTTCTTGGTGAACTAATGGGAAAAGGAATGGTCTGTGTAACATGCTGGTGCTTCATTTCCATCCTCCTGATAGCTGGATGCAGGGTCTTCTGCCTGTCAAGTAGTCTGTGCTGTGGTCTCAGCAGGCCTTTATTTCTGGATGTAAACAACACTCCTACTTTATTCCTGCGAACAGTGTTCTTCATTACAATTGTGTGCTGTTCTTTCAACCTTTGTTCTGCTGCTTCTTCCACAGCTCATCTCCATTCATCTTATATTCACATTCCTACAAGCCCTAAATCGTGTGTCTGAAAGGGTTTTAATAGGCTGAACTGGATCTTCACTTTAATCTGTCATCCTGAACAGGCTTTTATGTGGTGTCATAACTAGTTGTGACTGAATGGATATTTTAGTTTTGGTCATGCTGTAGATTTGGTCTGTCTTGTGTAAACTGTTGTTAATGTTGGCTCTCCATGGCCAACAGATGCAAGGAGCTGTGTGGACGAAAACAGTGCCACAAAGGCAAGAGCAAGACTGAGGAATTTGCTTTTATGATGCTTTTAAGGACAGAAGCATAATTTAAACTGTTTCTTGGTGATCAAGCCAGGCACTTAAGGTTTTCCAAAGCTTAATGTTTCTAAATTCCCTATTTTAAATATATTTTTTAATATGTACCTCTTGTCCTGGTGGCATTGCTTAATGAATTAGTAATTTTTAGTAATTAGCACAGCTTCTGCTTTACCTATTAAATTGTCCTTCTCTCAATTCACACGTTTTCTCACATTTACCCTTTCGATTTTCTCCCCCAGCCAAGTGGTGGAGATTGAGTGAGCAATTGGCTGCATTGGGCTGAGTTGCCAGTGGGGGTTAAACAATGGCAGAAATCCAACTTGAGTACTGAATGGTTCATGGTGTTTTACAGTACTTACCACATGTTCTGGTTGTTTTACTGTTCTTTTGCAATTTTTGACTCATATTTGTTTATTAATTTTTGTATTGAAGCAATTTCAGACATGAAGTAGCATTTTGTGAGATGCATTTGATTACTCTGTGGGGTATTAGGAAATGAGAAGATGAATGGTGGCAATGAAAGATAGAAAGGAACTAAAATCCAGTATATTTTTCTATTCAAATTATGATATTTGGGCAATTGTTATTTTGACATACCAGTCAAAATTCTTGGATTGAATACGAATATTTTCTTATGGATTGTGTAGAAAGCTAGAGACTGAAATCTTACCATTTTCATTTTCACTATGTATCCTTGTTTCTGTTTTGTTCTCTTCCAGCTAATCACATAAATCTTTTTCCAAAGCCTCAGGCAGGCCGTGCGTGAGATCTTGCCTCAGTCATGCTCGGTGACTCAGTAGTATATACATTGATATTCTGTTCACATCAGACTCCTTTTATATTTTTTAAATTTACTTTGTGAATGGGAGTTCCCAGACTGTAGGGTAGTTTCTCAGAATGACACAAAGAGGATACACCTTCTTAGTCAATTAGAGAGCTTATTCTGAAGGTAAATGCCATAAGTTAAGCATCAGTTGCTCCCAAGTTCATTCAGGTGTGCTCTGTTTACTGGCTTCTTTTCATATTATCTCTATAACAGGAGTTGAGATAACATCCAGGATTATGCAAATGCTGTTTAGTTTCATAGAAAAAAAAAATTGTTAGTTCAAAATTACTGCCTGCACATGCACTTTGTGCTAAATCTCATCTATGCATCCCAGTTTAGGAGGAGGTGAATTGCTCTAAGTTCATTGAATTTCCCTCATTTAAAAACTGTTTTGTCTGTCTGTGGTTGAATTTGGCCATGTTCCACATTGTATCTTGTACGAGAGACCGGGCAAGTACAAGGTCACCACATGAAAGGGTGGTTTCATCGAAGGAGGAAGTTTTTTCCTGTAGTAACTATGAAGTAACTCCTGTTAAAACTCAGATAATCCATGTTTAATCAGTTCATATTCTGTATGTTTCATATAGTTTTGTGTATAATCAGTACCATGCTCTCAGATACTGGAAGGCTGCAATAAGGTCTCTCCAGAGCCTTCTCTCCTCCAGGCTGAACCCCTCCAGCTCTCCCAGCAGAGGGGTTCCAGCCCCCTCAGCATTGCTGGGGCTCCTCTGTCCCCACTCCACCAGCTCCCTGTGTCTCCTGTACTGGGGATTCCAGAGCTGCCCCAGCACTGCAGGGAGGTCTCCCCAGAGCACTGGGAGCAGAGGGGCAGGATCCCTGCCCTTGCCCTGCTGCCCATAGCTTCTGGGGGTGCAGCCCAGTGTGCAGTTGGGGCTTTCTGGGCTACAGTTGCACCTTATTGGCTCATGTTGAGCTTTTCATCAACCAGCACTCCCAAGTCTTTTTCCTCAGGCCCGCTCTTAATCCATACTCTGCCCAGCCTGTGTTTGTGCTTGCACTTGGCCTTGTTGAACTTCATGAGGTTGGCATGAGACCGCATCTCAAGTGATGTGAAAATATGCAGTTCAGGGCAAGAGGTAAGCGTTGCAAAATGGGGTTTTCTTTGACGTATCTGTTTTCCCATTAATTCCTTGCAAAGAAAGATAAAAGTTTACCCCAAAATGCATTTAACATTGACAGAAACCAATCATTTTCAGATGATGGCTAGAAGTATGACTTACGTTTTGTTTTATAATAGTCTAGAAGTAGAGTCGTGTCTATCTCAGTCTTTCCATTTCTGTAATATACTAAGTTCCCTCAAGCACTTTATAATAAATTTACATTAAAGTCAGACCATTTTTAAATGAATTTTGGTTTTCAAACACTTTTTTTTTAAATGATGCACGATTTACAGAAGAACAGTCCTTGGTTGTCAGGCAGTGCTAGAACTTGGATTTGATTCCAGTAGAATAAATAATGGGATTACACTGTTAATGTATAGGCAAGCATGTTCAGTCTGGTCTAAAATATTAGAAAGAGGCTGGGCCCTTCAGCTGAGCTGGTGCTGCCTCTGGAAATATATTTTTTAAAGGGTAAAATGCTGTGTAGCAGTGAGAGAAAGGTCCTGTTGAGGGTCACAGTGCTACAGGGTGAGGGTTTCCAGCCAGCCAATGCTAACCCACTGTCCCAAGAAAGATAAAGAATCTTCTTATCTAGTTGCAGCTTTACCTGGCTAGAGCAACACCTAAAGAAATATTGAAGTAATACTGGTCTGAACTGGAAACTTCACTCTGGTCTCTGTCTTGGGAAAGTACAGAGAAGATACTATCACTTATCTTCTGGACCTGCTTTTTATTTAGCCTTTTTATTAAGCTATTTGCTTACAGCAAACATGTCCTACAGAGCTGTTATGAAATACTTTTTCCCTGTAATGTTTCTAACATACGAAAACACTAACAGAAAAATAACTGTTCTTCTGCCTGGGCAGAGAAGCATGGTTTTCCTCTGTAATCCATGTTCTGTGTGGTGCGTTCAACTAAGACTTACTGTCCAGGTCAAGATAAGAATTTAACTTTAAAAAAAAAAAAAATAGAAAAAATCTTTGCATAAACTGAGAAACTTCTTTGTAAATGTCCTTGAACAATTTGGGCTTATACCCATGCCAAAGTTTCTATTCCCAGCACATATGTTTTATACCAAATATTTGGATTAACTGAGACCATGTCCTTCCTCCTGCTTCTCATCAGCAGGTCCCTCTAATTTCTGCATTGTAGAGTCATGCTTACTGCTCCTTCCCTTGTCTTTGGAACAATGGAACTCTGGAGCATTCACTTCAAAGTTGAAGAGACCAGTGACATTCTCACAGGAGATGTGTAGTAAATTGTACCAGCAGGATCACAATACTTGGTGATAGGAAAAGGAATGTTCTTAGTGAAGTTCATGCAAGTGAACTTAAGTTTCTGTGGTGTACTGGGAACATAGTTCCATAGTTACACCATGGCTCAGAATATTTGTTATCTCAGCTATTTGATATTAAATCTTCAATTTATGTGATTCTGTCAGGTCAGTAGATTTGCTGACTACATGCTAGTACTAAGACATTCCATCTAGAATGCAAAATGGGAAAAGTTTAATTTCTCAGCCAAGTGAGTAGACTGGACATTTCATAACCTAGGAGAATATACTGTATTAAGAAGGAATTCAGTGTAATATTTGGAGACTCATTCAGAAATTCTGATTTTGTCAGTTTAAAAAATAACTCATAGCAAATATTGACTTGGAGGCCGTATCCACATACTGCTGCGAAAGGAATGGAAGAGCAAAGGGTTTGCTCTCTAGTTCTGTTTGTGGCAGTGAGTCTGCTTTCTCATGAGGCACCAGAAAATATTAAGTAAATGCAAATTTACTTCAGTTCCACCATTGCTGACAACAAGAATTTTGAGAGAAGAGGATAGTAGAAAATATTAGTAGAGGAAAACTGCATTTAAAGCAAGTACGCTCACTTTGTTTCTTGCTCAAGCTAACACCTCATGAAGTTCTAGGTGCACAAGCTTAGCCTAGAACATTTCCCAACTTCTTAGTGAGATGTATTTTCAGGAAGAACCGTCAGAAGATGGTGGGGGGGAAGTGCATATTTTGTAGGTTGGTTTCTACCCCACCCCTCCCCGAGAGAAAATAAAAGATTTAGAAAATTCCACTCCACTGGAGTAGAATTGCCAGAGAAAAAAAGGATGTGGAGTGTAATTTCCTTAACATCTCTTCTACATCATCTCTTCTTCCCTTGGTCCATTTTCCTTCAGAAAATGCCACAGAGGCTTGAGCAACGGAGAACTGTTCTGATATTTTTTTGTAATTATCAACTATTTTCTCATGTGTATTGATATAGAAGCTGTTGTGCTAAGGCTTTTCACAGACATACCTTTTCTAGAATGTGTTAGTAGGAAAGTTTATGTAGTTGAAGATACTGCTTACTACATCTTCTTCTAGTCACCAGAAATTGCATGTCACATGTTCTTCCCTATTTGTACTTAACTGGAAGAGAAAGAAAACGTTTTGCAACCTTAGCCTCCAGTGTATGAGCTAGCAATGAAAAGAAGGAGGTATTATGAGTGGAAAGTGGATGCTAATCTTAACATTTCTATGCCAAACCATTTGAGGAAGGGCACGTGAGAATGTTATCAGCAGATACCTTACACTATTGTACTGGTTTGAATAAAAAAGAATGCAAATAGCCCAAAGACTTGCTCAAGGTCACAGTGATGAAATTAGTGGCAGAGTTGAGATAATTCCTATCAAAAATTCAATATCTTAGGGTAAAATGAGAGGGTAATTAATTACATGATATGAGCCCATTTCAGAAGGGACCTGGGATGAATCAAAAGAATGCAGGTTTTTGTAGCATATCCTTAAATAGAAGCTTGACTGTTTAATACATTTAAATGGACATTCTGTGCATTAAAGTTCTTCTTGTAAAAGTAGTGATTAGTTATTCCCCATTAGAAAGTCTGAGAGAGCAATAAATTGGTTATCACCATGTTTCCTGTCACTTGTTTATAATTATTTAATAACATGAACTCCCTAAATTAGTGATTTCAGTAATTTTATACCAGTTATACATCCATCTAAATACTGTCTCCTTTTGTGTTGATCAATTTATGTTCATTGGCTGACAGCACAGGTATCAAAGGGAAATTCATTCCCATAACTTCTGTCATCTCTATTACTCTCTTATGCACTGTTGAGCCACCTGCTGCTTGCCTCTGTGCTTTAAGTTTGTGTCAAGGTGTGCTATAAAGTGCTTACGGGAATCTTGGTCAAGTAGGTACCATGACTGTGTGTCTTAATTCAGAATCTGCCTATATTTTGCCAGAGCTATTTTAGAACAGCTGCCAAGGAGTTCAAATAACCCACCTCTGGGCTTGAAATAAAGGGACTGATGTCTACACGATGCAGCTGAATGGTCATGGGGAGGGCTTTGTGTGCTCCAGTAGCAGGAGGAAGAGTGGCGGAACAAAATGCCATGGCTACTTCTGCAGATCAATGTCATCAATAGAGCATTGCTTCTTGGTTTGACAGCCTGTAGTCGGCAGCAAGACAGGAATACAAAGCAGATACGGAAAAACTTTAAGTCACCAAGTATAATTTTCTTTCCTGAGGTGTTTGTAAAGTGGTCATACTGGGATTGCAGTGACAAGATTGCAATGAGATTTCCTCTTGGTATGTTAACAGGTAGAAACAGACCCCAAATTCTTGAAATATTTTTTATTCTTCCTGATGCAGTAAGCCTACCAGGTCTCTGCATAATTTTATCTTAAAATAATAGAAATTTTCCATATACATCATGTTCTTCTGCAGTGTGAGTCAGAATGAAGATCATCTTCCGTGTGAGTTCCCTTTTTAGCAGAAAGAATACTGTAAAATAAATTTACACTGTAAGGAATAATAACATTAAAAGTTAGCTATGCTGATGGTATGATTAGGAATAGTCTCATAAAAGTTTAAGGGTAGGGAAACACTCAATGCAGTGACACAGCTATGACTCAAAACATATTCTTTTATCTCTCCTTCTGTATCTGCTGCTTGTAGCAAACACCCTTGCCACACAATCAACTTTTTTAAAAAAAACTTTGAATTTTAGTATAGGCTGTTTTAACACTGGTGTTGGGGCTCCTAGGCCAGGCCTGTATTTCTGCTCGTAGACTTCAGGAGCATTTGGAAAATGATGTCTGTTTAGAGTCAGCTGTGTGACCAGAGTATCTCTTGTTCTGGTGATGCCACCTGCACAGCAATACCTTTTACCTAGTTAGGATTCCTTATGTTTTCAGTTGTAGTTTCCCACTGGGAGAGGATTGAAGTGCATGCAGAATAATTAGTAGTATTATTGGTATTAAAGGCAAATGGCCACTTGGTATTGGAAAGAGGAAAATGACTTCTGATTCAGATGAGCAGAAGCAAGGAATGGCATGAAGTTCCACAGACAGATCAATTCAAATGCAGAGAATTCATTTAAGCTTAAATCAAAGATGTTAATGTTAAAGCAGAATTATTTTTATTCCAAAACAGGTTGATAACTTCAGGTTGTCAATTTGTAGTAAATAAATGAATGCATACACAAGGATGCAGAGTTATCTGTGCATTAACAATAAGGATTCTTCTGAATTAAAATGTGTAATCTGGTAAACTGATAGGTGAGCATGTAATAACACAGGCTATGATGTCTACCTTGGAAATGTTACTGAAAAGCATATAAAGCAGCTGGTAGACAGCATCATTGCCCTTCTGGCAATAAGGAAACAGAGATGGTATAGCTTAGAATGCTTCCTAATGCTAGCAAAAGTACAAATACGAATTGAGGAGATAAGTATCTGTACTCACTTCCACTCGGAGCAGCACAGTTCTGTAAGAGTGGTTTCAGTGTTCAAAGGTGTGTTGCTTTCCCTTATTCTCCAGTTTGGGATGTCACAATGAGCCACAGATTCCTATATGTCAAAAAAAGGGACAATAAGTAGTCTCTCCGAAAAGGAGGAAAACAGTCCCGTTTTAACTTTACAGCCCAAGAAGGAATCATGTTCCCTGTACAGACAGGCCAGAGTTGGAGCAGGAAAATCAGGCACTACAATTCAGTGGTGCCTGGCTAAGAGTAGCTTTTCAGGGTGGTAGACCTATCCACGTTACCCAAGGAAAGTTTCCAATTTACACATCCAATTTAATCTAAAAAGGGGTCAGGTCTACTGTGTACCTGGAGTTACCATTACAGTTTGCAAAGACTGTATATGAATTAAGCCATGGAGACTTTTTTTTTTTCTTTCTGGGGCAATAGTAGTTTCAAACAGGAGACTGCCTGGAAAAAAATAGGGAGGAAGAGAAACACTCAAAGTCCTTTGAGAATCTCCCAAGTATTTTAAGAAAACATTTCTGAACAAAAAGGTTTGGTGGCATAAAAGACGGAAAATTACAAGATGGGAGATGTGCCTCAGGTGTCATAAAATGTTAGACCTGCTAAAGCAACCATCAGGGAAAGATCTCTGTAAGACAGTGTTTATTCCCCCCTCCTCCCCCAAATAGTTTGTTCTAACAAGGTATTACTGTTCTTATTTTTATGTTCGAAGAAGAAAAATAAATTCTATCTTCTTCTGCATTCTCTCAAAGGAGAAAAGGGTGGCTACTTCATTTCAGTCATGAGTATTGAGTAAATGATTCTCTATGTAGGGGTGAGAGAGGGATGAGAGATCCAAATCTGTATCCTTAAGTAGGAAAAGCAGAAAGTCTAAAACCTTTTGAGATCTATTGAGAAGGAAAAGAGGAAGATGTTCGAGTTGAGACTACGCTGTGTTCAAGATAAAAATCACAAATAAAAGAAAAACTGGCTAAAGACTACACCTTCACCATGAAAGGGTGTTTCTAGTTGACTAGAGAGGCCAAAAAGGCTAAGAGGAGAGTTTCCTTGGTGTTTTGGACAATATAAAAGTTCTACTTGTAATTTGAGCAATGAAAGTAAGGAACACTCTGAACTATTAAGAGGATTAGAGATTTCTAGATGCTGAGAAACATTTGATGAAAAAATATAAAACCTGGTCTGGGAGCTTTGAGAAGTAAACCCTTCTAGTGCTAGGAGAAAACTATGGTAAAAGATCTGTTGAAATAAGTGTATGCAGTATTAGGCTATACTTTATTGAAGATGTTCCCCAGAGCTTTACAGATGAAAGGAATCCATAAATTGCTTGTGAAACGGTTTTACAATGCATAGTGCATCACTTTTATTTGTAAGGGTTACTGTTTTCTACAAGGAGCTTCACAAGAGTAGTTTAATTTTTGTAGAAGTCATTGTATGTGTTGGTGAAAAATGAAAAATCCTTTGGCTCTGAAGCCATCATTTGAGGGTATCTCACCTTAAATTTCCTTCAAGGCATTTCTTTATTCAGACACTCCAAAATTCACTATTTGTTACAGGAGTTACTGAAGGTTAAACTTGGCGTGACCATTTGAAGGATTTAAAGGCATAGCATCCTGGAGATAAAATAGAGCAATAAAAGAATTACATGATTACTGAATCAATATTATACCATTTCCTGTATACCGAATTCCTTCATTTATGGTGAAAAATACCTGTCTGTTTACTTCTTATCTTCTGTAAATATCACATCTATTTTTTTTTACCCCTCCTCGTTCCTCCTCCCTGTGTATCTCCTCCTCTGTGATAGAATCAATTGCATCAGGGGGTATTATATAAAGGAAAGTTTTCAGTGGAGTTTCCACTTCACCCACCTTAGCCACCATGGGGCTAAGAGGTGCCAGCCTTTTCATGCTCTGGCTGGCACTTACCTATGCCAACGAAATAAGAAAAGGTAAGCTCCAGAAATGAAATGGTAGCAGATTACCTGCTGGGAAAGACGGGGAGAATTAAAATAGCAGTGCAGAGGTAGAAGGAGGCTGTGCATTTAAATAATGTGCTGGAGTTTTAAGACGCCTTGAATTTCTTAAACTTTCTAATGCTGAGGCTGCATAGCTCAGGCAACACAGATAGATGCTGCTTCCTTTGGAGAGATGACTACCTCTATTTGCTGCATTATTCTCTAGTTTGATATGCTTGGAAAATAATTTTAGTTGTTATTTTTATTTTACCATGAGACTTTCCTAGGTATGAGAACTAATTGTCAGAAAACAACTGTAGGGGTTTGGGAACTTCCTTTTCTCAGCAATGAAGAAAGTGCATGATTGTGCCTTCTCTTATTTTGGAGCAGCACAAGTCATTTCTTTGGGGAAAAAGCTTATTTTGCTATTCAGTGTGTTAATAATCCTCATATAAAAGCTCTGATTTACTCTATTTATAAACAGAGTAACTATTTAAACTCTATCAACTTGCATTGAAGTGTTGAAATGGAGCTCTCATAGTGAAAACTATTTTAGGAGGAATAGATGATGCATTCTTGCAGTGATCAGGGTTGGGGTGGTTATCACTCTTGATCTACAGCATCTTGGGATCAGATTCCATGTTAATTTGTATTATTTGTTGGTACAGATGGCTGGGAAGGGAAAAAGTACCATCATCTTCATATTTTGCTATTGTAGAAGAAAATAATTTATTTTCTTCTCCTATTGTTGTTATTTTCTGACCTATCTTCTGAAGAATTTCTATTCTGAAAAAAGACTACTTCTGTCTGGAAAAAAAATCTCCAAAAACTGTTGTGCAGAAGTCCTTTCATAATATTTAACCTATTTGCCTTCCAGAGTAAGAGTAGTATTTCCTTGGTTTCCTAACTGTTTTCTTTCCATTGCATGTTGCATCAGGGAAGAAGATCGCTCTTAGAAATATTTAATAGTGTTACAAAGAATATTGTGATTATTCTGAATAAATTCATATGCTTAGCAAAGCAGCTGTGCTGCACTGATGCACCAGCTTGTTAGTGGTCAGAGGGTTAAGTTTCCCCACCTCGTGCAGACAAGTTTCTCCAGCTTGGTGAGGACTATGATACACCCAGGTCTCCGTGGTATTTGATGACGTCTTGCTTTCTTAGAGAGTCACATCTCTTCTGCTTAATAGGCAGATATTTATCAGGCTCAAGATCTGTGGAACCACTGTGCTCATAATTCTAAGCGGTTTCTACTGTAAAGTGAAACACCAGTTACATTTCTTGACAGTACCTCATTTCACTTTTTTCATGCCTATTTCTTTTTCATCACTTCACAGGAAGGACAAGAAGTTTTAGCCACTATGTCTGCAGCACTTGGGGAAACCACCATTTCAAAACTTTTGACGGCGACATCTACCAATTCCCCGGCATTTGCGAGTATAACTTCGCTTCTGACTGCCAAGGGTCTTTCAAGGAGTTCTCTGTCCACATCCAGCGTGCTCTGAATAGCAACAACCACCCTCAGATCCAGTATATTCTGCTAACAACCAAGGACTTCACGGTGTACCTCCGACCAAAACTGGTGGTGGTGGATGGGAGGCTGTAAGTTCCTTTATTGTGATAGAATTTCAGAGAAATGTGCTGCAGGAATGATTTTTTTACACAGCTGTCTATGTAGCAGTAAGGTAACTGCTATGAGCATTTCCCCAGGTAACAAAATAGCCTTTTGAAATCCAGCATAGAAAGGGCATTGCGGAGGGGCTTCAGTGTTAATCATCATTTCTACACTGGTGTAGGGGAGGATTCAAGTCAGGAAGAGATTTGGGTGAATCGTTCTTCTTGTGTAAGAAACAATGCAGCTCATGAGCCAGATATTTAATTGGCATAAAATGACATTGCTCTGTTTGTTTTATGACTTTACTTTAGCAGATAGTCTAGCAAATCCTCAGATAGGAAGATGCATTTCTCTGAGATCTTTTTGTCTTATTTTGTGGCAGAAAAGAGGTGGCTTTTTTTTTTTTTTATTGGTCTCCATAAATAATTCTTCCAGGTCAAATGACCATTCCTCAAGTGATTATAACAGACATAATGCAGGTCAAAATTTACACTTACCTATATGTGGCATGTTGTACTTTTTCCCAGTGAGCTGTAGTACTTTTCTCCTCCTGTGACACAAGGAACCAGTCTGACACCATTCCTGGTGCCAGTTAGCGTCTTAGCTGAGCCTTTCCTGTGGTTAGCCTGTCCTTTCAGTGGCTTTACATACACGCTGAAGTAAGTCATAGGTTAAGACAGAGTTCAGAAGATGGAAGGAACTGACTGTTAGAAACAGGAGAGCTTTTTAAGAAAAATCCTTTTTCTTATCATAGGAGTGGGGTTTTGCCCAGAATTCAGCTTTTGCTCTGAAGATTGGAAGCCACTGCAATGAAAATCTGTTCAAAGACAGAAAATAACATTCAGCTTTCCAAGGATCATACTAGAATGCATAACAAAATTACATGAAGTTATAAAAAAATGTATTCTCTCTCTGAATTGAACAAGTTCTTTATTGTCTACTCAGGCCTTAGAAAGAACTCCATGAAAAACAGGTTATAAATACTTTGAAAATTGCTTTTCTTCTTTTTTTTTTTTTTTCCCTTAATGTTCATAAACCCACAGATCCCTTCTGAATAGGTTTTTGGTGCATGGGGGATTCTTTTTTTGTAGAACTTCATTTTCCATATTGCTCTTTAAATGACATATGAAATGAGCAACTGTTATGTACAGTAACATTTTACACTACTGAAGTGAAAACTGTAAAGTAGGAAAATGTATGAATTTGCCTTTTGGTACCTGACTCACATTGATTGAATGTACTAATATTAGAAAAAAAGAGAGATATTCTGTGCTGTGTTAGCCAAAAGGTGAAAAGCTGCCTAGTGTTTTATAATCCCTCTCCAAAATCAAGATCTCTTAAGGCCTTATTGTCCAGAGGATAAACAATGCAGTCAAATGTAGAAATAATGGCTTCTGAGTTCCCACCTAGTACTTGGATGTGTAAGTCATCTGGCCACGTTAAAAATGCCTGAGATAAATAGTTGGGAAAATCCCAGTGGCAGCAAATCGGGAGATAAAACTCTCCCAGTCAAAGGACTAGTGATGTGCACAGACCTAGGTGAATCCTGACAAGTAAAAAGCATATTGGCAAATCTGTAGGAAAATGAACTGGTTAGTTGGACTGGATTCCAGTTTACACTACATCTGTCTGAACAGACTCTGGTTCTTTGGATTTTACAGGATGAGGCTGTTTGCCACATTCCCTTTGTCGCTGAATAACATTCAACAGTGTGATGTGTTATGTAGCGCACTGACAGACAGATGGACAAGGACAGGATAGAGAGATTTGAAATTGATTTTTTATCAACCAAAACCATCTATGCACAGCCTTCTGCAATATCTTCTGTCACGTTAACAGCCCTTGCTGTTGCATTGATAAGCTTAGTCCCTTCAACTAAAACCAGCTGAATTCCTCTAAACATGCTCCTTTTTTTCCAAAATTTGATGTCACTGTATCTGCCTGTGCTTTTTGACCCCTCTCTTGAGGAAGAAGTGTCTTGCAAAGGAACATTCAGTCTCTCTGAAATGGTTGTCAGATCTTTTGGTAAAGAAAAGCTTCTGTTGACATTGTTAGTTCTTTAACTGAGGCAAATGACAAGTGAGTGTGAATATCCCCTAATAATACCACAGTGAAGTTGGATTTCCCATTCATTAGGCTGAAGACATCTGATATTTTGGCTTTTTTTCTTAAAGAGCCCATATCCTTGGAGAGCCTCTGCTTCTGAAATTGCTTTGCCTTTTAAAGGCAAGGAGTTATCACATCAAATGTCAGAGAGAGGGGATTTCATGCTTCATTAAAGCAAGGCATTGTGTGCAGCTAGGATCAGGTAGAGAAGAGACTGATTTCTCTATTCATTAGGGTATTTGACTTATTCTAGGCATTGGCATTCATGTCACCCCTTACAATTCTGTACTAATGCAAAGTCTCTGATTGATTATTTATTTATTTTTCTAGTGTGAAGACACCTTACTACAGCTCTGGTATGCTCATTGAGAGCAATGACATTTACACCAAGGTTTATGCCAAATTAGGCCTGATCCTCATATGGAACCAGGAAGATGCACTGATGGTATGTGTGACCCAAGTCTTTTTTGTCAGTGTCTCCTGGGTTTAACAGGCTGCTCTGTACTGAACAGAAATAGACTCTCACGAACTGTTTGAACAGAGCTGGGTGTTAGGCTGACTCATCCAACTGACACTCTTAGGACCTTATTTTAAACCCAACGAGTTCCTTTCTCTGCAGTGTGCTGGAGGCAGCAGTGTGGCATGCAGGTGACCTTACTTGTCTCCAGGAAGGATTTTTTTGAGAAACAGCTGATGTTTTTCCTATAGCACCCCCACTATCCAAGCTACATTTTCCTCCATTTGTCTTGTAAAGGACTGCCATCATTGACTTTCCTAATTTATACCAAGATTTATGTTTTGAGTTCACCATCACTTCCATCATTTAGCAACTTTAGCAACTTCCCTTTCAAGTAAATTTGTTTCAGGCTGAATGACTCTGTGCTCCAGATAATTATTTTCTGTTTTCCCTTTTTCTTTCCATTACCTAGGTGGAGCTGGACAACAAATTTAATAACCGTACATGTGGTCTCTGTGGGGATTACAACGGAGTTCCAATCTACAACGAGTTTATCAATGGAGGTGAGTCATCCTCCCATAGTAAGGGTTATCACAGAAGATAGGCTGATAAGTTCTGTACATAGGAGCACCACAGGAGAGCCACTTAAACACACTTACACATAACAGCCATAATTCAAAGCAGACACCTGTGTCTAACAGGCATATATCACAAAATAGTAATTGTTTTCCTTCATCATCAGAGTCCCAGGAATCAGATGCTCCTTGTTGTCAATTTTTGTATCTCAGCAAGTCCTCTTTATATTTTTTTTTCCTCATAGATTTAAGCTACAATTCAATTACCTATGGGAATTTACAGAAAATCAGCAAACCCAATGCCAAATGTGAAGATCCTGACGAAACTCAGACTCTCCCAAGCTGTAATGAACATGTAAGTATTCCTAGTGGTGAACTTCACTTGTGTGGGTGCACGGAGACATCCTTGTGCTACAGTTAGTGTGTGAGGAGATGGGAGGAATTTGTCCCTTCCAGGGCAAATGTTTCTACTTCCTTTCTTGAATAACTGTTGATAGTCATAAGATGAGAGATTTGCTGATAAGAGAGGAAGTGTCTAGAAGCTCAGGTGCTTATAAACCTTCTTAAACATTATTACTCTTCCTCCTCAGCGTAAGGAGTGTGAGAGGCTGCTGACTTCTTCTGCATTTGCCGATTGTCACTTACGCCTTAATTTGGAAATGTACATCCAAGCCTGCATGCAGGACAAGTGTGCCTGTAAAGGGAAGGCAGACTCCTTCTGCCTCTGCAGCACCATCTCCGAGTACTCTCGCCAGTGTTCACACGCGGGTGGCCGGCCAGGCGAATGGAGGACGCAGAGCTTTTGCCGTAAGGAGCTATATAAAACAAATAATTTGTGGCTGTAGCAGAGTGTGGTATTTAAATTCATGCCTTCTTTACTAAACTATAAGCATAGATTATATATTTCATATCGATAGTGCAATAAATTACATACCGTGTTCTTCCTCTTTTCTTCTATTACCCTTATAATGAAGAAATCTTTTAACGGGAAAAAAAACAAACAAACAAAAAAGATGATGCAGATATCATGGATAATTTGGCCTATTTGACACCAAAAAAAACCAAAAACAAACCAGTGAAAATATAAAAAGCAGGGAAGGCAGCTCAGAAACAGGCAAATGTACTTTGCCAGACAGACTGGCTTGGGATGTCACTCACCTGAAGGGAGGAGGGGATATGATCTGTGATTTCTGAAGAGTGATGGACTTCACACTCAAATAACTGAAGGTGTCTCTCATTCTTTCAGCCAAGACCTGTCCTCAGAACATGATCTATAAAGAAAGCAGCTCACCCTGCATGGACACTTGTTCACACTTGGAGATCAGCAGCCTTTGTGAAGAACACTACATGGATGGTTGCTTCTGCCCTGAAGGTAAGTGTTATTGAATATGGACCAACACCGAGAGTTCTGGCAAAGGAGGTTATAGTGAATATATTAATGTAGTCAAATTATATCTTAAAAATGAGTACTGCTACTTGTTCTTTCTCCCTCTAGGGAAACACAGTTATAATTATTTTTTTAAAGGAGGTTCTAATTGATTAATTAGTGCTTTTATATTTAAATCATATCAACACAATGACAGGTGCTTAATCTTCTTTTTAATTCTCAACAAATGGACTTCTGCTAATATATAGAACATCATGCTTTTTAGGTCAAATAAATCTGAAACAGTGGACATCATTTGCCCAGAGAGTGATAATGAGGAATACTGAGGAACGTTCTCAGACTTACTGTCAAACTTAGGAAAAAAGATCACAATGATAGTCTAGAAATGTGGAGATGGCTTATTCTGGAAAGAGCTGGAATAATTTTCTTGTGCTTTACAGGAACCGTGTATGATGACATCACTGCAAAAGGCTGCATACCCATTAGCCAGTGCTACTGCAAACTGCATGGAAAGGAGTATTCCCCTGGACAAAGCATTATCAATGAATGTGAAGAATGGTGAGGATCGGGGTTGTTAATACACTTTTCTTGGAATGACTGTAAACGAATCTGTGTTTTTCAATCCCCTGCTTGGTGATAGGAGAATTCCTAAGGACAACCTGAGCTTAACATTTCTGTTGCATATCCATACTACTAATTTTCTGAAAAGTTTTCATGGCTCTGTGGCATATGGGAGAGGGAAAAATCTTAGGGAAATGTTCAAACATACAGATTTAAAACACGTGGTGAGATGTTGCTCTTTGCTAGGTTTACATAAGCTTTCAGTGCTCTCAACTCCTGTAATATTTACAAGCAATTTTTTATTATTTGTCTGTTTATAGCACCTGCAATTCAGGCAGATGGACATGCAAAGATTTACCCTGTCCAGGCACATGTTTAGTGGAAGGAGGTTCCCATATTACCACCTTTGATGGGAAGAAATACACCTTTCATGGAGACTGCTACTATGTGTTGACCAAGGTAATGTGTGCTGTAGGGCTTTTCTTCTACAAAGTAAGTGTGCTGATATGTAACAGCTGAAAATTGATGTTTTATTCCATTCTTATGGAATGAGGGAAACAGAAATAATAAAAACTGTACTGTAAAATTCAGGATGTGCTGTAATAGTGTGGGGGGGGAGCTGGACACTCAGCACAATGGGTAGTTAACAGATACTGTAGACTCTGTATGTGATCATTGTCCAGTGCAGTAATTCACGTGTAAGAAGTCAAAGGATCAGTCTGGCTGCATGGATAGGTAGAGCTGCAGGTCTTGAGAAGCTCTCAGCCAGATCTGGAATAGCTGTTCCTTTGTCTGAATATCAATGTCAGATGGTGAAAGGAGCTAGGCAGCTATGTCATTCATCAGTTCTGAGCATCTAGTGCCTGTTCTTCTAGAGGTCTTGTTGAACAAGAAATGATGCCACTAAATTAGTTTGAAAGAAAGTTCAGCGTCCAGAGCCGGTGCTGAAATGGTGGTCTTAAGATCCCAGTTCCATAGTGATTGCTACCGTAACTGATGACTTTAGTCTTTGTTTTGGGAATTGTCTTGTGAGATTTTTTGATTGAACAAATGGACGTTTATTTCCCTGTGACTGTAGGGTACTGGACTTGACAGTCATGCTCTTCTGGCAGAGCTGGCTCCCTGTGGCTCCACAGACAGGCAGACCTGTTTGAAGTCTGTTGTGCTGTTAACAGATAACAAAAAGAATGTAAGTGTTCTGTGGGTTCTGCTCCATATGTTGAAAATTAACATGTTTCCCTTACTGTGCAATGATAACTAATTCTGCATTACTTTTGTGGATAGAGGAAGCACCTGAGGTTTAAAAACAACTCAGGCTTCTGTCTCAAGAAATCAGAATAGACCTAAACTGAGCAAAAGATGAGATACAAATAAGCTGATGTTTCCCCCTCTTCCCTTCTCTGTGCTATACGAGTTTTCACTGTATTCCAGACTGTCTGGAAGTTAGAATACCATTCTTCCTCTCCTCATAGGATTTTACTTTATTTAGATATAATTTCATAGATCTAGATTTTATAGAAGAGATCCCATTTTTGAATATTAATATAACCCAACCTTCTTAAATATTTCCACTTTCCTTCACTTTAGTGTTGTGTTTAGGTCTGGAAATATCTTGACTATATTTATACATAATTTTTCATATATGTATATGTATTTTCCTCCTGTGTCTCTGGTCTTCCCTGTCCTTGCCAGCATAACTAGAACAAAAGCAAAACAATTCAGAAACCCATCTTTTTATGTTTCTGTATGTTCAGACTGGCATTTTATGAGGAAGTTTAACAAACTGCTTTCTTACCATGCCAGAAGCATATTAAACTGTTACACTGAAGCTGTGACATGTGCTTTTATAGGGAATAGGAAAACAGATTCTTCCTTTCAAAGATTTTAAGTTCTAGTCATAGTCAAATTTGAAAAATGTCTCCCCTCTTTTATTTTTATTAGTTCCTTTTCCATACTGATTCTATTTGTCATTTTTCAGGTGGTGGTTTTCAGATCAGATGGCAGTGTGTTAATGAATGAGATGACAGTGAACGTGCCCCATGTGTCAGGTAAGGGTTGTAGCCCGGTGCAGCATATGTCACTCACCTGACTTTTCATCTTGGGGTGTATTTTTTCCAGAGGCAAAAGTGGAAGAGAAGCATATGAAATTTGTTCAGATTTGGAAGAACTTGGGGTGAATGATGAATGTGATTTAATAGTCATGACTGGGAATTTCATGGGCAGACTGACTCTGTATACAGCAGATAATGGAAAAAAATGTCCCCTTTTTTTCATACATATTGAATATACTATAGCATATAGCTTGAGAAAAAGGAATTGCCATGGCTTTTATTTAAAGCAGATAACCTGCCTATAAAGAGGGGTATTTAGCACTTTCCAAGTCTGGCTTCGAAATTGTGTAAGATGCAAGTTTACAGTTCCTGTTTTGTCTTTCAGCCAGCTTCTCAGTATTCAAGCCATCTTCCTACTACCTTGCTGTACAAACTTCTTTTGGGCTTCAGCTGCAGATCCAGTTGTTTCCCATCATGCAGCTGTTTGTGTCTGCGGATCAATCAGTTAAAGGAAAACTTCAAGGCAAGTGTCTATTTGAACAGGAAGCAAAGTCATGCTGTTCCACAGCAGGACTCCTTAGTCATGTATTCTTTATACGAGTGATAATTTGTGCTACTAATTGATGAAAGAGGAGGAAACTAAGAGGAGAAAACACAACATTGAAAAATAATTGACTAAAGAAAAGTAGAAATGTGTATTTATTGATTGATATTGACATTACCTATCACTCCAGTGCCAGTACAAGATTGTTTCTCAGAGTATTCCTTCCTTTTGTATTTAGTTTAATTTTTAATTATCCACAAAACCAGGTTTTTGGTGTGTTCTGTGATTTGAATATCATCAGAAAACATACAAAATACAGGATAGGGTAGTGAACACCTGAGGCAGAGATGAAGGCATAATCATGACATTCTTCTTCTCAAGAGGTTCTAAATTTAAAGTAGGACTTCTAAATCTTCACTACTTACATTATGCATTAATATTGAGGTAAAATAATTAGCTGTATGCACTTCTGTTTCTAGTGTTTGTGATCAGTTCACCTTTTTGTAAGAGAACAAGGAATAATTAGGTAAAATTTTTACCTTCTTTTCCAATAGGTCTTTGTGGAAACTTTAATGGAATTGAAGGTGATGACTTTAAAACAGTCAGTGGGCTGGTAGAAGCAACAGGATCTGCCTTTGCTAACACATGGAAAGCTCAGTCCACCTGTAAAGACCAGGCAGAGAAGCTGGAAGACCCCTGCAGCCTCAGCATTGAGAGTGGTAAGCACACTGATGGTTGGTTTCTGTCAGAATGAGCAATGTTTGCTGTATATTACTGCAACAGGCTTGTAAGACTTGTAGTGTGGCAGTGAAGTTTCTTAGCAGAGAACTGTCAAATTAATAATTAATTTTTGCCAGTATATGCATATGAGCACTGATTTCCCATCAAAGTGAAGTGAAAGCTTAGGGAGGGATTGTAGAGGAATCCTGAGCTGGAAGATAAGGAAGCAGGGTCATTAATTTATATTATCTGCAAAGGCAGCTTATATTTCCTAGTATTATTTGTCCTTATGTTTAACCTAGCTTTATGTTCCCATACGGAAGGGGCTGTCACAATTCCATGTAGTAAGATGCAAGTTTTGATTGTTTGATTGCATGTCTACTGTTACATAACTGAATCAGAGACTGAAAATGTATGTGCAGTGATCGCATGTAGTTTCTCCACTCCCCAGGGTGTCCACAGTTCTCTCAATTTGTATATTGAATTTACATGACAACGTGACTAGATGTGGCACAGGAAGATAAGTGAATGTAATGAATTGAATGATACAATCTAATTTTTCTCCCCCTTTTGTTTTTCCCCAGCAAATTACGCTGAGCATTGGTGTTCTTTGCTGAAAAATCCAGAGGGTCCTTTTGCAAGATGTCACATAGCTGTTGATCCTTCAGAATACTACAAGGTATTGTAATCCTGCACTCTTCTCAATACTCCTTTATTTCAGACAGATGACTATAGACATTTGTCACTGTTCAAACCTTTGGGACATTACTGAGTGGCTTGCCCCTAAGAGCTGGTGAAGCTTTTGCAGTGATTAACTGAGGCAGCACAGCACATAACCAAAGAATCTCCTGTGGTGAGATTCTTTTGGAGGTAGGCTGCAGAAAAGGTCAAATTTGTTTTTCTGGTTTATTATGCTTCGTATTTAATGTACATTTTTATTGCATTGGATATTTGAACTGGAAAGGATCACAGAATCATTAAATATTTGGGGTTGGAAGGGACCTTAAAGATCACCTAGTTCCAACCCCTCTGCCATGGGCAGGGACACCTCCTGTTAGACCAGGCTGCTCAAAGCCCCATTCATCCTGATCCTAGAAATAAGATTCAAGAGATGCAAGTGTGCACAGAAAGTTCAAGTGTACCCTTACGCATTAGTTGTTATTAAGTACACAGGGGCTGGGGGAGTAAATATTTATTAAATTTCCTGTATTCAGTGGAATGTAACACCAGATAATTTTCATAGCTAAATCTACAGGGATTCTTTTTCCTTTGTGCTCATCACTGTTGAGCAAAAGGGAAGACATTCCTAAGCCTTTGCTTATCCCTGGAACTCAGTCCAAGCTCAAATATTGTGAAGATCTTCACAGATCTGGTTAATATTTTGCCATTATAAGTTTGAATTTTTATGGACTTCGGCATTTCTACAACTTATAAACTTCCTCCGTTTCATATAACTGAGAAAGAATGGTATCAAAATCCTTTAATAAAGGTGTTGTTAAAAAGCTGGCTACTTCTTAAAGGTTTAAGAGGCTTGGCCTTGGTTAGGATAATCATCCAAACATTTTCATTGTGTATGAAATGAAGCAGCATTTTCAGTCTCTGGTCTTTGTCCATTCCTTCCATTGTTCTCTGATCATGAGAATTAATAAGAACGAGATCAGGAGGAGGACAGGTACTTCATAGTAACTGAGTTGGATTTGTCCACTGTTTACCTGTGGGCTTACTGACCCTTTTGTTCTTTTTTCAGAAATGTAAATATGACACCTGCCTCTGTGAAGACAATGAAGAGTGTCTGTGTGCTGTCCTGTCCTCATACTCAAGAGCCTGTGCTTTCAAAGGAATCATACTGGGAGGCTGGAGAAATAATATCTGCAGTAAGTAGTGGAACTGTAATCCCCAGGGAATTAATTTGC
Organism: Chloroceryle aenea; assembly: GCA_013399075.1. Taxonomy (NCBI): domain Eukaryota; kingdom Metazoa; phylum Chordata; class Aves; order Coraciiformes; family Cerylidae; genus Chloroceryle; species Chloroceryle aenea. The sequence goes on from VWZY01003493.1 coordinate 179,280, forward strand.
TATGAGAAAATAAGAGGGTTCTCTCTGAATTTGGTTGTCAGTCATCTCAATGTTAAGGGATTTGGAGTATTTGTAAAAATCTAATGGACATAAGAGACAGTGCTTAAAATGTTTACTAATGTGTTATAGTCTTGAGCTGCCAATTCTTCAGGATGTATTTAAAAGTAGAAAGCAGTATGTTTCGCTTTCACCTTCTTGCCCCACTTTAAATAATAATGTTGTTTCTATCTTTGACTGCTGGAATCCCAGCCATCATGGCTTTTACATTGTATTTGCTTAACAGGGTCTTTGCTATCATTGTGATTGCTTTTCATCATCAGTACAGTATTGTTGAGACTAGTTTATTATATTGTGCTCTCTTCCTGACTATCAGTAGGTGAAACAAATACTGATATTAAAGTAGAGACTATTAGTAGCAGTTAAAAGGAAGTCTGCAACTGGTGAACAAAGTTAGGCTAGCATTACGTGTGAATTAGGATATTTTTGTACTTCAATAAATTCTGAGGAATAATTTTTACCATTCCATGCTGCACAGCCAAAGAAACCAAATCAGAAATATCAAGGTTAAATTCTCCACTCTGAATCCCTTGTTTACCAGTTTGTTTATTTTCCCTCCAGCTAGCGAAGTGTCTTCCTGCCCAGGAAATCAAATCTTCCTTTACAATCTCACAATGTGCCAGCAAACCTGCCGTTCCCTTGCTGATGGTGAAAAGCACTGCCTGCAAGACTTCGCTCCCATGGATGGCTGCGGCTGCCCCTATAATACATACCTGGATAACCAGGGCACCTGTGTGCCCGTCTCCAAGTGCCCCTGTTATTACAAGGGATCATATCTGGAACCTGGGGAATATGTCACAAAAGATGGAGAACGCTGGTATGTTTTATTGAGGCTTCTTTTTTTCTTTTCTGTTTGCCTAATAGTCACTGTGAAATAATTCCTTCTCTCATCATCCATAGCATACAGGCTAATAAATTATCAGCATGTGTGTTGAATAGGCATAAAAATACACTGTGTATCCAGATGAAGGCTTTGATTGAATTATCATTGCTATCTCTTTCCTTATTACCTGTTTTCTGAGTTATCAGAAAGCATAGCATTAAGGTTTAGTTGAATAGCTCTCATTCCTTAAAACATAAACCTTCTGTGCATTATGCCTAAAATCTTGCTACACTTTCTCTGCAAGTGAAACGTTTAATAGAGTTCATCTTAAAATACCAGTAGAAATTATGCAGCATGTCTCTGATAAATGCTCTTAAATTAATATAAAAAATACCTTAGGTTTAAATTGAAGACACTGAGTTTACTTTTCTTTCTAATTTTTACTTCCTTTCTTTTCCAGTGTTTGCCGAAATGCAAAGGTCCAGTGTACTTCAGTGAAAATAAGAACGAAAGGTAAGAGACAGTCTGTAAACTATAAGAAACTAAAAAGCAGAGCCAAACCTACACTTTCCATCTGAATTCTCCATGTATTTGTTCTGTTCATTTGTTGGGGTTTTTTTTCTGCATTTTATTACATATTTTCAGTGTTCTGTCTTCAATGACTCTCTTTTTTTTATAAGAGGAGACTTACCCTGGGATTTTTTTTCTCAGTAACTGCCATCTTTCTCATACATTGCTTTTGCCTTTTCTTGAGTCATCTAAACCAAGAATGTACCTTTCAGGTGTAACAGAATGTTCTTCCAACAAGACGTACTTTGACTGCAATGCATCCCCGAAGTGGACCTCACGAACACCTGTCCAACTCAGCTGTCATACACCTGATGTTGTATGTATTCAGTTTTTTCTCTGTGCCGTGTTTTCTTTAGTCTGTGTTCTTTAAATGACACAGAAAACACATCTGTAATGAACTGTTCATTTCTCTTTGGTTTAATCTTCCTTTCTTTCCTCCCCAGTGATCTTGCTCTGTTGCCCATTTCATGATGATTCCCTTTATGGTTTCTCTCTCCTTTTTCTTTTTACTGTGTCCTCAGTAGAGTTGTACCTCCCAAATGAAATTTGATTTCAGTTCTTAGACAATCAAAAAAGAAAAGAAAAACCTTAGAAACCTTAGAAAGCTATTCAGTATTAGAAATATAGGGTTATAAATGCATTTTTACCAGAGTGCTTTATGAAGAAGTGGAATTAAAGTGCAGTGATTTTTCATAAAGTAAAAGCTTCTCCTTCTATTCCTTAGTTCCAGGAAGAGTGTGTCTCAGGCTGTGTGTGCCCTGAAGGCCTATATGATAATGGAAAAGGTGGCTGTGTTGAGAAGAAGGACTGTCCATGCATTCATAACAAACAGTGGTATTCTTCTGGACAGAAGATAAAAGTGGACTGCAACACCTGGTATGCTGTAATTTTGTACTTGCTTCTATAATATATTTTATGTGGTAATTTAATAGTCATATCATGCTCTGGCAGGATGGTTGGACTTGATCTTCAAAGGTGCCTTCCAGCCCCTACCATTCTATGATTTGATGTCTAGGCTTATGTTTGCAGTGGCTGCAATAGCTGCATGTGTAAACCTTTATTTTCAGGTGTACTTTTTGTTGTCTGAGGAAATAGAGATTGTGCTGAAATACTGGGATAATAGCCACCTTTATTTTCTGTAGGCATCTATTATTGGGGAAAAAAGTGAGCTCATTTTTTAAACAGAATGTTATCAGATCTAAAACATGTAGCTGGCCAGATTTAAAAATCATGTTACAGGTTTAAAATCAGGCTAAAATATTGAGACTTAAGACACTCTTAACACTGATGTGGGTACTGTACACATTATCATGTTATATTGGGTAGCTGCAACTTTCCAACAAGCACGGTCTTGGTGAGGTCTGAAAATGCAACTCCTCTGCTCTCTTCTAGTACCTGCCAAAAAGGGGTTTGGAGCTGCACTGAACACGTGTGCTATGGCACTTGCACGATATATGGAAGTGGCCATTATATCACCTTTGATGGAAAATTCTATGACTTTGATGGGAAATGTGAATATGTGGCTACTCAGGTAATACTCACTGGGAGGCCTGAAATGGCATCTGATTGCCTTGAAGATCTACCTTCCTCTCTGATTGCCTACCATTCTTCTTCCTGAGGTGTTACCTATTCTGCCAAGATAAATTCTGTATTTTCAGTGCAGGCATCCTGTATGTAGCTTTTCCTGATTCAGTCATCGTAAATTGTATGTAGGAGGACTATTTGATAGTGAGAGCTAACAGCTCACTATTGACTGTGAAACATCAACATTCTAAGCTTACAAAACAAAGATACTTATATTGAAAGATATATTCCTCATTTTGTTTGATTGTCCCACTTGTTTCCCAGATTTTGCCTCACATGAGACTCTGTTAACTGTCTGTATGTATGCAGAGATGCATGTGTGTCTGTTCATGCATCTCGAAAAACATGTATGTAGGATTTCACATATGAAGCAGCACTAATGACTCATACATTGTGGAGATTTAAATGATTGGGATGATTATAAGATTGAACTAAAGATTAAATATTCTACCTATCGTTCTTATGCTCATTTTTTCCATTTTTGATAGGATTATTGTGGTGACAAGAACTCCAGTGGCTCCTTCAGTGTCATCACTGAGAATGTTCTTTGTGGAACTACAGGAGTCACCTGCTCCAAGTCTATTAAGATGTTTCTCGGGGTGAGTAATGATGCTCAGTGCATATATATCAATAATAAATTATTACCACAAAAATGTAATGCTCCAAAGCTGTATCCCTAAAAGCAGCTATAATAATTAAAGGTTAGAGGCCCCATCAAATTAATCTGTAAAGGTGGACTTTCTCAGGTGCTGAAACCTCTCTCTCAAAAAAACCATAGACATAGAGAAATGTCTGGGTTGGAAGGGACCTCTAGAGGTCATCTAGTTCAACCCCCCTGCTGAGAGCAGGGACATCTTCAACTAGAACAGGTTGCTCAGAGTTCTGTCAAGCCCCACCTTGAATGTCTCCAGGGATGGGCCTCAGGCATCTCCCTGGGCAAAACATGCTACACCACTTTCTCTCATCTTTGAAGAGTCTGGGATGACTTTCCGAATTAGGTGTATTGTTACAAGTGTCTAATATTTTTGTTTTCTCATAAACTTCGATGCTGGAATATTTCTCTTTTTGTCTTTTCAGAAAACTGAACTGAAACTGAAGGACAAAGATTATAAAGAAACACAGCGTCACATTGGTGATGATATCCGTTATGGGAACAGGACAGTAGGCCTCTACCTTGTCATTGAGACCAGCAATGGTCTGATTCTTATCTGGGATAAGAAGACCACTGTCTTCATCAAGCTGACCCCCAATTACAAAGTTAGGATCTCTCTATCTTTTTCTGATAGTTGTAGCATGAATAGATATATGAGATAAGGAAACACAAATATTCTTTTATTCTGACTCCATGTTTAATTCCTATATCCTCTGCACATTGATGGTTTGCTTGGGTTATCACTATCACAGTTGGAGAGGTGCTAATGGAGTTCTTAAGATTTCCTCCCAATGTCTTCCTTGCAGAGGATGCATTGCATATGATGGCAATAGAACAAAAAATCTAAGGCATTCTGACTTTGGATGCTTGGCTCTTACTATTTACAAAGTAATTTAGAGGTGCAAACAGACTACTTGGAAACCTGTGTGGAATCTCAGCCCTGAGTTAAAACCAAACTCCTTCTGCAATGCACAGATACAATTCTGATTTCTGAAAATTGATGTGCTGAATTGTAGAGTACTGAATTTACTGGGCTGCATGAGGAGGTGCAGGGCTGTATAAACAGGGACATTCTGTTGCTTGAGGGGGCACCTTAAGTAACACTACCAAAGAATATGGGGAAGTTGCTAACTTTTTGCTTTTGAGAAAAATGAGTCCCTGTCTTTTTTTCTTTTTCTCTTTTTCTTTTTTTTTTCCCATAGACAAAGAAATGAGGCTTGTTAATGTTAGAAGCTTTTGATAAAAAACAATTTTGAACAAAGTGAAATTCCCTCAGGCTTGTATGAATAGCTGAGTTATGATAAATTGAGAAGAATGAAAAATAAATTAATTCTTCTCATCTGAAAGCATCTTAGCCACTCTTTAATGTTGTAAGTTGGATGAAGGGCCACCACAGAAACATGGAAATACATTAGATGGAGTCGATTCCCAGGAGGGAAGACCTATCAGCTGAATAGTTTGCTAAGTACAGACAAATAAAGGTTTAATTTCTGTCGAATGATTTGGAAGTAAGCATGAAAATACATCATTTACACAGAGAGTCAGTTGTCCTTTTTAATGTTAATATTTTACTCTTACTTTACTTGGAGTCATTTTCACACTTCCATAGTATGCATATTTAAAAGCTGTCATATGTTAATTTTCTTTTCCAGGGCAAAGTGTGTGGTCTGTGTGGCAACTTTGATGACAAATCCAACAATGACTTTACAACAAGGAATGGGCTGCAGGAGACTAATGCTCTGGAGTTTGGGAATTCCTGGAAACAGTCTCTCACGTGCGCAGATGTCACACAAGAGATAAAGCCCTGTGAGATGAAACCACATCGGAAGTCCTGGGCAGAGAAAGAATGCCAAATCATCCAGAGTGATGTCTTCACAATTTGTCACTCCAAGGTTTGTAGAGGGCAGTAAATGATGGGACAGCACAGTGCATTTCTGGTACCGCAGATGCAGATCCCAGCAGAAATGAAGAGATGGTTAAATAGAGTCATTTGCAATTAAATCTTCAGTACAGCTATAGGTATCAACACATTTCAGCTAGTCTTAGCCAAAGGGGTTTGAGTATTTGTGGCAATGGGGCTGTGCCAGTAGTGGTATCAGCCCCAGCTATACAAGCCCATATTCATCACCACCATTTCACCACTCTGTGCAAGTTAGTGTCATAAATCTCACCTGAACAGGTCTGTGTGGTGCAGCTGCACCATCTCACATTGAGAGACAGTCAGTACTGCAAGTTCTGAGAGGCTCTGCAGTCATCAGCCTCATCTTCTGACAGAAATTCTACGCTTGAAAGGTGGCTGTTGAAGAGACGCCGATGCTCTCTTGAGTACTCACCCCCCAGGAGGGATCTTGGAAACCACTGACATTTCACAGTTCAGACAGACTTGGCTGTTGGTACTGTGCCTCCAAATTGTCATAGCCTACACTACATCAGGCCCACACCTTCCAGAGCACAAGGACAAACAGCACTCCTCTCTGTTTTTTGTCTCTTTCCTGAAGTATGGTAATGGCAACAACAGTTTGTTCTTAACTCACAGTGGAAAAGTCACAAAGAACTAGTAAAATTCAATTAATTCTATGTTGATTCCTTTGGCACCTAAAATCCAGTTTCAGTCGCTCCTCCTGCAGTCCCAAGCAAAAAATTGGAAATGTTTTGCTTATGTGTCACTGGATAAACTTCAAAACCTGACAAGTACAAAATTCTCTGCTTCATAATTGCTGTGTAGAGCAGCCTTCCTGCTGGTGCTTACCACTTGGTTGGGAAAGCTTGATGAAAGAGAAGACTTCTCTGGCATCAATCCAACCTGGGTTTGAGAGCAGTGTAATGGAACTCTTAGAAAATGTGGGGCACTGCCAATGACTCACTTTATTTTTTCAGTCATAGCAAATTATGAAGGCACTAGATTACTTTAAGTCTATTATTATCCAAAGTACATGAAGCTATTTCAAGCCTCTAATGTTTGTTTATTATTCAGTAATTCTTAGAAACTGTCTCGTTCTTGCTCAGCTCACTTCCCATATCTCAAGATATCTCTCAAGTTTACTAGTTTGAAAACTAATCTGGAAATGAACTGGGACATCGTTTTGCTCCCCAACAGGTGGACCCAAAGCCTTTCTATGAAGCTTGTGTTCACGATGCCTGCTCTTGTGACAGTGGCGGAGATTGTGAGTGCTTCTGTTCTGCAGTTGCTGCATATGCTCAAGAATGTATCAAGGCTGAAGCCTGTGTTTTCTGGAGAACTCCTGATATATGCCGTGAGTAGCAGTTCAACTCAACTGTGTCTTTCTGGATGTGGTCAGAAAGTTGATCCAATAGATAATTGGTGTATTTTCTCCTTTTTTCTTTTCTCTGTTCTTTTTTTTTCCATATCCTTTTCCTCTTTTTTTTTCCCCGTTCTTTTTTCTCTTTTATTGTTGTTGTATTAAGGCTAGATTTCATATCAGCCTTCCATTTTTCCACATAATTAATGAATCTCAATGCCTGCTCTCTTTCTCCTCTAATTGTTTCAAATAATTGAGAATTTGATTTTAGTAGAAGTGTATGGAAGTACTTCTGTGTAAATTAACCTAGTCAGTATTGAGTAAATAAAGCAGCGCCCATTAGTGGTGCTAGTGCTTATACCAGTACATCATAAAATAATGTAAAATAATATTAAAATTAACATTTCTCCATAAAGTGCTCAAATCAAAATGTTTACATTCTGAGTGACAGAAATGTTGGGGTTTTGTTTTTTTTTTAATTTAAAACATTCGTTCTGATTCAGAATTAGGGCTAGTTGTAGATTTTAGGTGTAGGAAGTCAGTGAAACACTAGTTCTAAGTTTCGGTCAGCTCTGATATATAAGTTTATAAAAGCTCCTTCCTCTGTCCATAGTCATCTAAGCTGAATTCTGGTTTAAGTTGTATCCATAATGTCTTACATGCTTGATCTTGGCCTGCTGGAGGTGACTCTCAGCCCATGTGGTACAAGAAGTTCAAACTATTTTGAATATACTGCAAGAATTTTCAGTTTGCTTCCTTAACATGTGGATTCATTTACCTTGTACCTTTAAAGACCTGATCAGAACTGCATCCTGACAACTTTGTTTTTAATCAAATTCTCTTTTCTTTTTTTCTCATCAGCAATATTTTGTGATTACTATAACCCTCGTAATGAGTGTGACTGGCACTATGAACCTTGTGGCAGTAATATCACAACCTGCAGGATGATTAATAATGTCAACAGCAACTTTACAGTACCATACCTGGAAGGTAATAAATTCCTTGCCATATTTTATTTCATATAACTTTGTCCAGTTATCATTTAGTGAATATGGAATAGTCAGTCAGCTTGATAAGATGCTCCTAAATCTGTTACGTTGAATTTGTCTCCATTATTACATAAATATTTCCTATAATGTAATTTATTCTTTATTAACATCAACAGATGATAGCTGCATTGCTCACAGCTGTAAAATTAGGTCTCTGCTTGGGTAATATTCTGAAACATGTAAGATTATTACATCATTATTATTTTGCATCACATCCTAAGGGCTTTTAAAGAGAAGAAAATCATTTTACATGAAAAAAACAGCAAGTTACTGATAGTTGGAGATTTTTAACCTTATCATTCTGGACACATCAGATCCATCTTGACTTTATTAATGTGCAGCATTCTTCTACCTTTGCAATAGAAAATGTCTTTGATATCAGACACACTGATGCAGTTATATATTGGACTCTTAATGGAGAGCACAAAATATTGTCAGTGTGCTACCAGGGGCTGCCTCCTTTTTTAGTGTATTTAATTTGTAAAAGTATCAGAAGGCAGGTGGTTATATACCTAACAGAGATATTTATTTGACTTATAATTACTAGCTTCCCATAGTAATTAATATAAATTAGGAGTTTCTCCAAGATCTTGAAGTATGAAAAACCAAATTCCCTAGTTTTTGTGACTAAACTCTTATTTAATCCTCCTCACCCAATATTATCAATGAGAATTGCTTGATTGAAGTCTTCTGGAAAGATTAGTTGTCCAAGGTTTAATCTGAATTGCAAATTTTCAATTTCATTGAGTTAACTCTTTAACCACTGTCTTCATCCTTCATGACTGTTCAACTTGTAATCAACAGGTTGCTACCCCAGATGCCCTGAGGACAAGCCTGTTTATAATGAAGATACAAAGGAATGTGTGCGCGCAGATGAATGTGGCTGTTACATCAATGGGACTCATATTCCTCTTTGGAATGAAACAATCACAGAAGAGAATTGTACAAAATGGTATATAAAAAATGCAAAAACATTTGCAGTAATTCAGGAAAGAAGTAATGTATACTGGGCCCTTCACTTACTTTAGTGGGCTTCAAGCAAGTACATTTGCAACCAGAAGTGCTGCTATATCCTATCATTTACCTGTACAAATCAGACAAGCATTCCCATTTATTCCAGTTGAGATGTAACTCCAAAAAATGCTGAGCTTACAATATGTGCAGATTTTAAGCTTTTCATTCATAGTTTTTCAAACTCTTACTAATCCATATTCTATGTTGATAGTGTCATTATAATAAGAGTATTAGCAAATTCATCAAATATATTCTTGAAAGTGTCATAAATGGCATGAAACCTTGGGGTTATCTCTAGACCAACCTTTTGACTCTCATGGCTCTTTGAGAGGCTACTCTGCCTTGTGTTCACACTTAAAACTGGGATTTCAAAATCACTGCAATCTGAAATGATTTGTAATAGCCCTGAGACCGTTGAGTCCAAACTGTTCATTCCTAGGCCTTGCTAATGAGAGTACTGATGTCTGTGACTCCATGTGGCGACCAGAGACAACAAAAAAACTGGTCTACCTAGAAGTTCACTGCTCTGAAAAACAGTTGTTATCATTTCACTAATGCAACACAAAGTGGTTTGTGATAGCTTTAAGGTGATGTACTTAAAGAATGAAAAGAGATTACTTAGCTTGAATGAAATAATGATAGGTAGTGTTAGAAAATACTACACCCAGAATAATATCCTTTAGTATGTAGGAGGATCAAGTGACAATTCTCAAGGTTTCTGTGCTTTTGGCTCTCCTAACAGGTGCCATAAAACATCTGCAATGTTTTAATCTTTGAAAATTTTGTTTTTAGTGTCTGTGTCCCCCCTGGATCCATAGAGTGCACACCAATCCCAGGTAAGTAACATTTGGGTTTTTCTACAAATAAAAAGAAAAAAAAAAATGCATAGAACTGCTGTTTGTCTCTAGAAAAGACCTAGTACTGGTTCAGAGTAATTCTTTCCAGTGTAAGTTGTTGCCAAAGAAAATTAGGCAACACCTTTGCTGAGCCTTGCTGTTAGTACTTGTTCAACCTTTGTCTCATGTCCCTTTATTATTTCTCCCCACGTACCCTATACAAAGTAATGTATTTCACTACCTGAGTTTGCACTCCCAGAACATGTAGCATTATGGAAAAGTGTCATAGGGTAAATGGCAGTTGTTATTTGTCTTGAAACATTTTAAAACCTATTTTGTAAGTGTGTTCTTCCAAGTGTTTTATGCATGGCTTTATTAAATATGTTTTAGTATTCCTCTAAATGTAAAGATAAATTAGTGTGACATATTAGATTTAAGCTCTGGGTATAGCTCTGAAAGGAGCATGCATGACTCATGTAAATGCTTATTACTAGTCCATAAGTATTTTGCCTTTGTGTCTTGCCTGGTAGTAGAAAACTGACAGAATAAAGCTCTTTCTTGCAGGGTGTCCTTGTGTCATCAATGGAACAAGTTATGACGTGGGTGAAATTGTGACAATCGTACAAGAAGGCGAAATATGTACAACATACATTTGTGCTGAAAATGGTTCTCTAGCTGTTGGCGGTACTTACCCTTGTCCAATGTCTACTTCACCAACAACCACTTCAATCTACACGCCTACCAGTATTCCTACCACTACTCCTACCACCACCACCACAGGTAAATCTTCAACAGAGATGCACATCTAAAAACTATTTTCTTGAAGAAAAATACTTAAAAGATAGAATGTACAAGTATATGGGCTTATAGTTGGCATGGATAGAGTGATACTTATGAATAGTTTTACCACACTGAGCTAAGATATATTTTTAACACTGTGAGTTGATTTACTTCTCATGGAAGAAATTGTGACTATAAATCTACAGGGTGCATTCCTGAAAAATGTTTTAGCATCTCAGTATCCTGCTGGGATAGTAGAAATTGTCTCAGTAGTCTCAGCAAAAAAAACCCCAACAATTAGGATATTTTAAACTACTATTATATTTTCTCCTAAAGCTTTCAGATGATATAAAGTTTTGTGTTTTTTCTTTTTTTTTTTTTTCCATTTCAGTTACCACTACAAGACCTCCACCATCTACAAGTAAGTTTTAAATAGAAAATGAAATTGTTAAAATATGTCAAAGGAACATTTGAAGGAAAAGTAAATTAAAAACAGCCATTGCAGAAAAATATTTTTACAAGAAAAATAAATATTTTTTTTAAATTGCAAATATGTCATAAGTGTAGAGAGAAGAAAGACCTTGAAAGGCTTCAGCTTCTAATTGTATTTTGATGTGAAGCCTCCTGTTGAAAAAAGGTGGTGATACAGAACCAATTTTAGAACTCTCTTCTCTTGGAAAAATGACAAGTTGCAATGTATTGCTCTAGACCTGCATGGAATAGAATATGAAATTCAACTTGGAATGTTGTCTCTAAGCTCAGATGATGAATCTCTGTCTATTCTTGCAGCTCCATGCTACAAATTAATCTGTGAGTGGACTGAGTGGTTTGATGTTAGCAAACCTGAAGAAGATGGCGGTGACTATGAAACTTATGAAGAAATAAGAAAGGAACATGGAGACAAAATATGTGAAGCTCCTGAAGAAATTGAATGCAGAGCTAAAGATAAACCTGATGTGAGCTTAGAGGATCTTGGTCAGAAAGTAGAGTGCAATGTCACATACGGACTAATTTGTGAAAATGAGGAACAAGATGTAACTACGTGGCAACTTTGCTATAATTATGAAATCAGGGTCAACTGTTGTGAGTGGCGTGAAACTTCTTGCGAGACTACACCCCATCCAACACCAACTGTGACTTCAACCACCCGCAGCACATCAATACCCACTACCACCATCAGGCAGACAACAACAATTACCACCACACCCGTACCCACACCAACCATCACCACCCCAGTACCTTCAACCTCTACAGGTATTTAACAGATCAACACTCTCTGCCCTTGCTTAGGCATAGGAGGAATAAAGGGCTGTTGGCTCCTAAAGATATGTCATCTCTAGAGTAGATACTGAGCTGGCAGGAAGTCCTGCTTAACGTAGTTTGGACCTCTACCCTTTTGCTGTAGAGAAGCTTCCCAGTAGGACCTGTTGTATGAGATTAGAATAGGCCTTGGTTTAGAGTGCACATTTTAGGTGTTGTCTGTGTGGGGCTGTGCAGAATTCCTTCCATTTCTCTTCCTGCCTTCCCTCTGTCAGTGCTCATGTTTGCCTGTGATTATAGGTCTGGGAAGGAAGGACGTCTCTGTTTCACTCTGCAGCTTGTGGCTTGCTGTGAACACTGGTCTTGAACTGCTGAGACCCACTAGTACTCTCTGAAACTTGTTACCAGGCTGACATTGCACATTGCACCACAGGAAAATTATCATCAGGCAGGAACACACTGCTGTGCAAAACTCCTTCCCAGACCACAGCTTCCCCTCTCAGTTTTTACTTCATGAGTTAGCGGGAGCTTCTCAGTCATAAGTCAGGGACAAGAAGGCCTCACAGACCCTTACTTCATTACTTGTCTTTCCTATTGGTAGATAGTTTTCATTTTGTTAGAAATGTCCCCAGTTTCTTCCCTAGGAAAAGACTGTCTGCACCCTGATTTGGAAATGGTCTGCTTTCTGGGGCCAGCAAGCAAGGCCTTGTGATATAGGCTGCTTTCACTGTGGTGAGAGTGGGAGGGTCACTACAGGTTTTTGACAGCTACCTAAAGCATACCTTCTGCTCAGTGCATATTTTGCTCCATTCATGCTTCCTGTACCTTTGACTGTTTTCTCTGTCTCTGATGTTTCTAACAGGCCCATCCTCATCCACTCCACCTGAATTGACAACCACTCCCATGCCAACAGTATCGAAGCCTCCTAGCAGCACTACCACAACCTCAACACCGCCCACCACCACCATGATACCGCTGCCCACCACCACTAGCAGCGTCCCAGAGACAACAGGGTATACTACCACATCAACACCCACATCAACTACATCACCATACACCACCACCCCTCAAGGTATTTGTCTTGTCTGTGCTTTTGTGTGTTTCCCTACTGTGTAGCAGTCCCTGTGGAAGACCTTTGCAATAAGTGGATACTGAGAGCACCACCCTTGAGTGTTGTCTCTGTTTCAGATGTTTCT
>VWZY01003494.1:321-12269 GCA_013399075.1 Chloroceryle aenea
GGGCTGGAATACCTTGTTGGTCAGTTTGGGGTCACCTGTCCTGTCTGCTCCTCCCTGCAGGTGAGGCCTTTCACTTTCTGAACCCCTCAGTGTGGTACACAAGATCCAGCAATAGCAATACCAACCCTTGGTAGTAACTCTAAACATGGGCTGTTATCACTGCCAGCAGCAGACACTGTCTGAGAAAACAGGCTGCTAACTTCAGACAATGAAGTTAGAAGAACTGAGCAGAAAAGTAAAATCACTGAACAGAATTAGTTCTGTTCTCACCCAGACTGGGACACCCCTTTTTCCATACCATTTGCATCATACCAATCACTAGGTTATAATTTCTTTCTACAGAAAAGTTGATTTAGTTCATGACTCCCAACCATTGTAACATTCTGACAGGGTAGGAAAAATGGAATTCATCACAGTTTGTGGCCCAAAGGTTACAGGTTCATTTCAGGAGGTTACTGGATGCCACTCAGTGAGGCTAGCTCCTGTCATCATGATGTTGTCCTGAAAGACACTTATTGAACACTGCTAATATTATGCAATTAATATACAGCTTTGAATGAAGTATTCTCTCCCAGAGTTAAATTTCTGTGAAGTTCACACTATACTTCACCATCTTTCATCATCATCCACCGAGTACTTCCAGGTCCTTGATCAAAAGGAGTCCCACGAATGGGTTTGCCTTTGCTCGAAGCAGGAAGTACCTACACAGTTGTCCTTCTGCTGTGTGTAATGGGTCTTACTGAGCAGGACTGACTTGATTGATGGATCCTCTGGTCTTTCCTAAACAGCTGACTTGGGCTAAATGCTTGTCCCAGTTTTTAAGGGTTCCACCCTCCCATTACATTCAGAGTAGTTTTTAACAGTCCATTGTATTGTTCAATTTTGCCAGAGGCTAGTGCATAGCAGAGGATGTGATACAACCACTCAATACCATGCTCTTTGGCCCAATTGTTTATAAGACTGTTTTTGAAATGAGTCCCATTGTGAGACTCAGTTCTTTCTGGAGTGCCATGCTGCCACATGATCTGCTTTTCAAGGCCCAGGATGGTGTTCTGGGCAGTGGCACGAACTACAGGATAAGTTTCCAACCATCCAATGGTTGCTTCCAGTATTGTAAGCACACAGTGCTTACCCTGGCAGATCTGAGGAGGTGTGATGTAAACAATCTTCCAGGCCTCCCCATACTTGTACTTGGATTATCATCCCCCATGCAACAAAGGTTTTAACTGTTTCACTTGTTTGATTGCGACACGTGTTTCACAGTCGTGGATAACCTGCGCAATAGCGTTCATAGTTAAATCCACTCCTTGGTCATGTGCCCATCTGTAGGTTGCATCTCTTCCTTGATGTCCTGAAGTATCATGAGCCCACCGAACTAAAAATAGTTCACCTCTATGTTCCCAGTCTAAGTCTGTCTAGAACACTTTAGCAGTCTGATCCACAACATCCTGTTGTTGATGTTCCACAGTGGCTCAACTTTTGGGTACATGGGCATCCATATGTTGGACTTTTGCTAGTTTATCTGAGCATCAATGTCTTGCCAGTGTGGCAGCCCAAATGGGTTTTCCTCTGCACTGCTAGTTATTCTGCTTCCACTGTTTTAACCATCCCCACAAGGCATTTGCTGCCATCCATGAATCAGTGTAGAAATAGAGCAATGGCCCCTTTTCTCATTCAGCAAAGTCTAAAGCCAGCTGGATGGCTTTTATTTCTGCAAACTGACTTGATTCACCTTCTGCCTCAGCTGCTTCTGCTACTTGTTGTACGGGACTCCGAAGAGCAGCTTTACACTTTGATGGTTTCCACAAGATGGCAAGATCCATCAGTAAACGGTGCATATTGCTATCTTTATCTGATTACATTGTGGGGCTTCTTCAGTACCTGCCACCACCTGTTCTGGTGGCATTCCAAAGACTTTATTTTCTGGCCAATCCATGATCACTTCTAGGTTTCCCTGATGATGAAGATTCCCTGTTTGAGCTCTCTGTGTGATTAATGCAGCCCTCTTACTCCCTGTGGCATTAGTGGCATGATGAGTGGAAGGAAACTTACCCGCCAGTTTAGGAGTGATAACAGTGGTGCTAGGAGGGGCTGTGCTTCAGTGCTAATCATTTCTGAAGGAGCTGTAAGTCCTTCATATGCTGTCAATATTTCTTTTTCAGTTGGAGTATAGTTGGCCTCAGAGCCTTTGTATCCTCGACTCCAGGATCCTAGAGGGTGACCTCGAGTTTCCCCTGGTGCTCTCTGCCAGAGGTTCCAGGTAGGACCATTGTTCCTGGCTGCAGCATAGAGCACATTTTTAATGTCTTGTTCTGCTTGGATTGGCCCAAGGCCTACTGCATATACCATCTCTAGTTTGATCTGTTCAAAGGCCTGTTTTTGTTCAGGACCCCAATTCAAACTGTTTTTTTCTTTCAAATCATTTCACAGACAGGTTTTACAATTTTACTAACCAGGAATGTGCATTCTCAAGAAACAGCTGACTGTCCTGCCTAAACAAATACATATTCTGTGAGACAGAATTTGGGAAGCAAAACAATTGTCAGTGCATCTTTTGGATCTCCTATGGTATTTGATCAAATGCTTATCATTGACCAGACACTGACTTCCATAGCACATATTCAGTGAAAAAATGAACAGGCTTCATTACAGCCCACTCTACTTAACATTCTATTAACATCCCTTTCATGGACTTTTGAACAATTTTACAGACTTCTGACTGTTGTGGGGTTTTTAGTTTGTTTAGAGAGGCTTGAACTTAAGCAATAAATTTCTCCTTTTTATCCGGAGTTAAAGAAAAAGTGACATCATTAACAAGCTGTAGCTATTGTTATATGAGCATTTTTACAACTTTCATATAGCTGATTTGGTTTTTATTTTGTTTTCTAGTAACGAAGAGTATTTCAATTTGTACTTCTTATGCTGTCATTGTTTTTATTGCAACTTGCTCTGTGACCTGATATACTGTGAATTGATCCCCTTGAAAAGGTGGACTACCTGCAAAGTTAATTGGTATCACATAAGATGCCATTAATTGAAAATTCTGTTAACACTTAGTTAACCTAAATCCACATCTTAGAGATTAATTAAAGTAATGACATCTGCTGGTTTCCCTCATTTTCTTGAACCAAACCAAAGTTTACTGGACTTTCTGAAACAGAAACTGGCACTATTAAGACAAAAATAAAATTAAAAAAAAAAATCAAACCAAACACCAAACTAAAAAAAAAAAAACAACAAAAATCCCAAAACAAAGCAAAGCAAAATAAAAACCCTACAAACAAACAAAAAAAACCAAAAAGCCAACATAAAAAACCCCAACCAACTACAAAAAGCAACAATACACTGTGATGTTAAGATATTATAAACGTAGGTTTGTACTTATTAGAAGATGTGCATTTCTGGCATGATGGGAATGGATGTCAGTGTTTATCTAGAATAATAGAGACATTTATATCTAAATGATGGAAGGATGTAAGCTTCCAATTAATAATTTTCATAAGTGAATTTTAAATCCCCTGTCCTTAAATCTGTTGAAATGGAATGGTTGAATTTTTTTTGTTTGTTTTTAATTAAATGCAAACCCTTAATTCAGACACTTTAGAATAGCTTTGTAAAGTATAAAGAAAAAAAAACCACGCAAACAATTACTTTGGCTTTTGTAGTTAATTACCCTACTCTGTATCTTGCATTGTGTTTCTACATTTCTTTGATTCAGTATCTATGCAGATATCTGTTAGATTTTATAATAAATGGAAAGTTGGAGTGATTTACAGTCTTGCTCTTGTTGCATAATACCACTACGTCTCTGTAAGAGTTTGGTTCTAGTAGCTGCCATTCCCAAGAATGACATGAAAAGGTGGTAATGTTCCTTAGTGATAGAAACACTGTGATTATAAGAATAGCTGTTGTTACTACATTTCATTCATTCTGTACTTAGAGTAAGTTTGAATATTAATTTTGAAATAATGATGTTATATTGGTCATATGAGTAATTTAGCTACTACTATTGTTCAGTTAATATATGGCTTGTTAACTAAAAGCACCTCCTAGCATTCTTTAGAGAAAAACTGAGTCTATTTTCAGCTGGAAGTAATTCATATCTATTCATTGCTTGTTGTCTGACAGTGTTACTATTCTGATATGTCATTTTCTGATACATGAGATCTGGATTTTTACTTCAGTTAACTACTAAGTCATGGATATATTAAAATGTGTATGTTCACTTGAAATGTATTATTTGATAGTGTTCCATAAGAAAGTCAAGTCATTTTCTTACGTTGGAAATAAAAAGGCCATAAAAAGGCAATACTGTTGTATACTGTATTAGTAGGGATCATTAAATATATTTCTGCAACAAGAATATTTTAGGGTGATACTAAGCAGCGCTTCTGATCCACATACATAAGAGAGAGTGGCTGTAGGCCTGTACTGAGCCCTAGGCTTCTTTGTTGTGCTTCCTTTTGTATAGAAAGCTCTGAGTAGGATCAGCTTTGCATGTGTGGTTTCAACCTTATTTCTGAAGGAAAATGCAGGTTTACAGTCATGTGTTCCTCTGTGTAACTCCATCTGTTAATTCCTTCCTAGATCTGTTAAACAGATACATTATACTTAAAAGGAAGAACTTTAATATTAGAGACATGAAATTGTTACATATTTAAAATTTTCTCTCTCTTTTTAAATTTTTTTTTAATGGCTTGGCTTTTTTTCTTCTCCTGCAGGTAGTGTCTCTTGTGGAGTGTGTAACATTTGCACTTGTTGGATTTTCAGTGGCTGTTGGAGTGCAGCTGTCCAAAAGAATGCCTTTTTCATGATTTAATGTGTCATTTTTGCTCTTTTCAGATGCATGGTGTCAGAGTGGTGATACTGGATAACAGAACATGCAGTAGAAAGCTTTGATTTTGAAAATTACTCTCATGTTTCATCTTTTGATACCATATGAGTTTTCTCTACTGTTTTTGCTACGGTATCTGGATGCTTTAAGAAATGTGGAGTGACTTGAACATTGGTAGGTCAAAGTTCTATCATATTCTTTTCTGTAGTTAAAGGAAAACCTGTGTACTCTATTGATCATGAATGGTTTTTACTGTAAGTGGATCTGCTTTGCATTATGTATTATTTAGCATTGTGAGGCTATTTTGTGAAATAACTGGTGTAGTTCTACAGGAATTAATGTACCTATAAAAGCATAAGGTGTGGTAGCATTTCCTAATGAAGTTATGCTATAAGGACTGCTTTTGTCTAGGATGGCAAAGATGTGCATTAACACTGTAGACTTTCAAGACTGATATCCTGGCATACTAATTGTTACCCAGTGAATGGCAATGAAGGTTAAATAATGCAAGGTCACTGATATGTTCTCTTTGTATTGGGAAAGCTGATTTTAAAAGGTCATTCTGTCCTGCTTTGTGTGACAAGATGGAGGACTTATATTTTGTAATGGCTGTAACATCTAACTTAGCCACAAATACTGGGAATTGAAAATGTTTCTCATGAGCTTTTGTAGATTATAAGTGTAACTTTAAGCACATCACCAGAATGCAATTTAACATATTGGTACTAATAGAAAACTGAAGTTTTAGTGTCTTCTATGAAAATGTTACTTATGTGTTTGATATCAGACGAAAACATTTGCAAAATGTGTTGCTTTGCTCTCTACATGTTCTGGTCCAACAGCGTCTTGATCAGGCTAATATAAGAACTTTTCTAGGATCCTGTACATGGGCCGCTTTTATTAATTGAAGGGAGATAAAGGAAAGACATTTCAAGCTATGTCATTGAAACCCACACACCAGTTCCCTGAAAACAAGATGGACAGTGCATAAAGCTGCCGGACTATACAAAGAGTTGGTATAAACTTGCAGAAATTTTTATGTTAAAGTTAAATTTCCCTACCAAATATCCTTGCCTTCATTCATATTGATTCAGAAACATAACAATGTGCTCAATTTCTTATATAGGCAAATATACTATTTTTCTGTAGTCCTGTTTTTTTAATAAATTTCAATGAAAAACATTGCTAAAATCAGTTGAGGTAGCATTTCTCTGTAAGCAAATAAAACAACAAAATTAATAACTTGCAATATTTATAAATTAGGCTTCTTGGCTACCTTGATCATAGTAAATAATTTGTTAGAGATGACATTTGCAGTGCTCATGTAAGAATTTGGAAAAAAAATCATAATTAAGACAAAACAGGGTTAGATGCCAGTTATGTTGTAAGACCATATTTATTCATCTTGGATTACAATTCCAGATCCTTCATTTAATGCCACTCAGTTTTCTTTCCTTATAAAAGCCACTGTAAACTGAACTAAATTCATTTCATGTCTGAAAGGCATGGAATTTGTTCTTTTCCTGCTGAGCAATGAGGATGAATAATCAAAGGCTAGGGAAGTTGCCTGGATTCTTGAAGAACTATTTTTGCCCTAGCTTTACCACACTTTGAAGTGTTTGCCAGGATGTCCTTTTGCTGGTTTCCCTCTTTGTCATCCCAATTAAAGACTCCTACAAAAAAATCCAAACCGAACCATGACACCTCTTTCCCTAAAATGTTTTGTTAAATCTGGATCCCTATGAAGTTATCTTTCTTTTTGACAGTTTTCCTTTCAGAAGTTCAATATGTGGTAGGGAGGATGTGATATTTGCAGAGATAAAGTCTTTATAGAAATGCTAAAAATGTAGCAAAAATGAAGAGCTGCATAAGTCAGAAGACTTTCCCTTGGGGCATTCAGATTTTAGCTAAAAGTCAGTGAGTACAACACCTACAGAAGAATTAAGGAGAAAAAGAGAAAAGATATTAACAAGAAAATCATAAGCTAAATCATGCTTTGGATCTGAGTTCAAAGGGACCACACTAAATGACTTTGACAACAGTTTTCAGAATGTTCTACAGAAAAACACCACTACTTTTTGATACTTTTTTTAATATGTAAAATGTGTCATTTTCTGATATAAACTTGTATTTGACTGAACAGTAGGTAGTGATGAGGGAAAAGTTGTATGCAGATGTTAAGGACTAGTCTCTGACTTCAAAGAAGTAGCTTAGATTTGGGCTTTTTGTTTAGGAATTTAAGAACAATAAACTCTTCCTACACTTTCAACTTTGCATTCACAAGTTTTGATGATTTGACATTCCAGCTTTAGCTCATATCTGTATGACTGAAGCAATATTAGTTTTTTAATTACTTTAAGTATCTATGCCCAAACATGGCTATTGTGGAACTGGAAACATGCAAGCTGAACATAGTTTGTTTTTTCTAATTGTTTTTGAAGTACAAAAATTTTGCAGGAACAGAGCTAATCTAAAAGGGACTAGAAAAACAAACAAACCAACCCAAACAACCACCCCAAAACAACAAACACTTGAATTTGGAAAACATTGTCCTGAGGATATCTATGTTTTCATCCACTCTTTCCAAAATGGAGGTGTTAATTTCTGGAGCCCAGGCAACTATTGCACCAGTCTAAACTGGAGAAGTGCTGCCCAAAGCAGGTTAACAACCTGATGGAGTAACCAACTTACTAGAGAGTCAAAAAGGCAGATTTTGAGTAGCTTGTTGTTGTCTTCTTTATCCCCACTGTTGTGCTAATAATCCGGGTAATACGTTGTGTATGTGTTAGATGGATTTCTGTTTCCTTATGACTTCAGAAGTCTGCAGGGCTCAAACATTTTGCCATTGACTCCCAGGGAGTTGCAATTGGCACATTTAATCTCCAGCTGTGGCATTCACCAAGTTTCTTGATTGCCTGCTGCATTAATTTTCAGCATTGTTAAGATAATAAGTCAGTTCACTTAACTTCAGCTGCCCAGGTGAGGACCAAGAGGAACAAAATACCATCTAGCTTCTGTGAGAATACACTTTTTCTAACAAAGTGTATTTTTGTTGTTTGATTTTTAGGAAGGAGGAAAGGGAAGATCCAAGGATCGTTCATACCAGAATTAGTAGTCATGCTTAAACAAGAAAACGGAAATCAGGAAGAAAAAAATATTTTCTTGTCTCCTCTTTGTTCTTAAAATTATTCACCCCAATGCATTTTCATCACAGATAAAGTTCTGCAAAATTATTGCTGGATGCAGTACTTCCAGTATGAATGCAACTCATTGATTTTCTCCCCTGATCTGCCTGAAATCAGGATTAGCATATCAGGATATCAAAAGAGTGAATGGTAACATATGTTGCTAGAGCATTTATGACTTATTCTGTGACCAGTGGGATGGGAAGGTTTTAAAGTTAGGTACAAATGACAGCTGGGTTTTTTTGAATTGACAGTCTTGTTAGACTGACTACATGTGTGAATAGATGTGCTAGCTAAAGCAGTGTGAAAATTGCATCATGAAAATATTGGTTGAAACCAATATAAAAAATCAAGCTCAACTGTTGAGAGAAATCTGATTTTCAGTCATGTGATTGAGAGGCTACTAGTGTTTTAAATTCTTGCATGCAAGTGTTTGTGGCAGTAATTCTGAGAAGACTGATGCTAAGAGCACAAAATTTGACACGTGACTTTATCACCAGTAGTAACAAAATTGTATTTTCCTTTGCATTGTTAGATTTCCTATAAATATTGACTATCTTAGATGTTTACAGTTTTGCCTTTCTATGCATACATATGGTATATATGCATGTACACTGATGGTATGAGTACACATCTGCATGCATTACATGTAAATTCCAAGTACCCAAGGGAATTAATTAACCAAAACTGTGAAGAATTTTGTGACTACAAGCCATTCACCCAACTCCAACAAGAACATAGCAGAGCTCAGTGAGTGAAGACTGGAACTGTCCAAAACTTTCACAAATGATTATAACTTGATAGTTGTAATGCATTGATTTTGAGTGCAGCAGACTATGATCTTCTTTCCAATAATTTATCTTCTCTGATACCAAAATGACTCCTAACGATGGCCAGGAACTGGTTTTGTAGGTATCTTTAGTACAGATGTGTTCAGATCTGATTGTCTTTGCTTAATGGAGAGCTAAAGTTGAAAAATACTTTTTGCCCTTAAAAAGTTTGTTCTCTAAGAGTTTTATTATTTACAGTTGTATATGTGCTGAGCATATCTGACCTGTTAGTGTGGTGGAGCTTTCCAAGAGGAGTTGTAAGCTGACAGAGAGGTGCATGATTCTTTGTTGTATTGGAATGATGGTATAGTGTTTTGTTTCCTGCAAGAGACAGATGGTAGATGGATGTGGTAAACCTGCAGAATATATCCCAGTCACTGTTGTAATGGAGTCAATAGTGGATGTACTGCTAGCTGAGACCTGGAAGAATAAATATCTGAACAGGAAATGATATTAAACTCTGCATTTTCTCCATATTTTTGCACACTAAATGACATAATAAAAATAAGCCCTTGTTTCAATGCTAATTATATATAGTTCAAATAAGCAAGCAAGGTTTAATGGGAACTATAGTTCAAATAAGCATGCAAGGTTTAATAGAAACTTTGTAGTGGCTTGGGAATATGCTCAGTTGGTACCTTTTTTAACCTGTTTACAGTTTGAGAAATCAATACAAAATCTACTTTAAAAGTTAAAGAGGCTTCCCTTAGGAACATAAGTAATCATCTCTGAACATCCCAGGATATTCCAAATCATTCAGTTTATCTGTAGTACATGGTTCACAATTTTCAGTTACATAAAAAGAAACTAATATACCAGTATGCTATAAAAGTTTTTATTAGTTCAGTTTTCCAATTTATTTAGATTTTTTGAGGAGATCATATTGTAGCTTGGGCATGAAATTCAAACACTGACACTGCTGAAATTTCAAATTTTGTATAGTTCATTTTTGACTATTCTTTCCTTACAGAAAAACAGACTGATCTTTCCATTTGACCCTTTCCTGTAGAATTCTTCTTTCTGTCTGTTGTCTGTTACCTTTTCCTGTCATTTAATTTCTCTACTTGCTTTATCTTAGAGATATTTAGAGAAGTATTTGTTGAGTATTTTCAGCATACCACTCCACTCCTGGTTTTCATCTTCAGCTCTGAGGGCTGCAGTTGTGTTCTGAACTCTCTTTTATGTTAAAATTTTATTTGTATTGATGTTTTTACACTACTGTTGCTAACCGTTGCAGAAATCTCAGTGTGTGGGGTTGTTGTAAACAGTCTTTACATACTCGGATCATGTAATACTAGTCACAAATCATGTGTTTTAATTGCACTAAAATGAGATACGGCCTCAAGAAGTTTGCTGATGATGTAAAAGTGGGAAGGGTGGCTGACACACCAGAAAGCTGTGCTGCTATCCAATGAGATCTGGACAGGTTGGAGAGCTGGGCGATGGTGAATCTCATGAGGTTCAATAAGGACAAGTGTAGAGTCCTGCAGGTGGGGAGGAGTAATACCAGGCACTGGTAGTGGTTAGGGGTCACCCTGCCAGAAAGCAGCACCATGGAGAAAGGCCTTGGAGTCCTAGTGGATAGTAGTTATACATGAGACAGCGGAGTGCCCTTGCGACCAGAAAGGTCCATGGCATCCTGGGTTACATTAAGAAAACTCTGTCCAGCAGGTGTAGGGAGGTTCTCCTCCCCCTCTACTCTGCCCCAGGTAGACCACACCTGGAATACTGTATCCAGTTTTGGGCTCCCCAATTTGAGAGAGACAGGGATCTCCAACAGAGAGCTACAAGGATGATTAAGGGCCTTGAGCATCTTCCTTGTGAAGAAAGACTGAGGGAACTGGGGCTGCTTAGTCTTGAGAGGAGGAGACTAACAGGGGACCTTGTTAACGTCTAGAAATATCTGAAGGGTGGGTGTGAAATGGAAGGAGCCAATCTCTTTTCTGTAGTGCCCAGCGATAGGACAAGGAATAATGGGTATAAACTTGATCACAGAAGGTTCCACCTCAACATGAGGAGGAACCTCTTTACTGTGAGGGTGACGGAGCACTGGCACAGACTGCCCAGAGAGGTGGTGGAGTCTCCTTCTCTAAAGATTTTCAAAACCCATCTGGATATGTTCAAGTGCAACATGCCCTAGATAATCCTGTTTGGCAGGGGGGCTGGACGCGACCTCCAGAGGTCCTTCCAACCCTTCACATTCTATGATGAAATCCTTGGCCTAAAACTGAAAAAAAGTCAGTGAAATGGCTCTGTAGACATCTGGAAAAAAATCCTAGGGAAAAGTGTTCTGGACAAAGCAGAGATGATAGAGGGAATATGGTAGAGACAAAAAAAACTAAAATGACAGACGCAGCTGCCTAGTGTTCATTCAAATATTTGCCTGTTTTGGATTTGACAAATTGTTTGTTTTTTAAAACAAAGTGATGCAAAATAGTCTTTCACTTCACATTGATACTCTCTATTACCTTTTATATACTTCTAAGCTGAAAATGTTGCTTTGATTTTATGGCAAGATAATTAGCCCTTTTGGTTAATGCTTGCACAAAATATTCCTCTAAAGCAAGCTGAACAAAACCAATGCAGGGAGAGAAGTACAACATTTAGATTTCTGCCAAAAACCCCACAAACAAACAAAATCCAAACAAACAAACAAAAAACCAACAACCACCTTTGGTGCCAAACTTTCAAGGTTCCCAAGTTTGTTCCAGGAAAATTCTGGAAAACTAGATTTTTTGCCTTTGGCTATGACCCAAATCTTACTTGATAAGCTGAGAAGTTGGGCTTCTGAATTGCCTTAGGATCCTGTCCAGATTCATTGATAGAGACAAGAAGGCTTCCCTCTAGAAAGGCTATGGTGACATAGCTAGGGAAGCTGTCTGCCTCTTGTCAGAAGACAGTCCTCTCTGAATGGAGTACTAGAACAGTCTTTGGCCGAGAGGGGGAGAGGAGGGCCTTACAGCTACATTGTTAGAGCACTGCATCTGCTTTAGTTTCAAAAGATGTTTGGAGATCATATCCCTACTGGAAATCAATGACAAATTCCCAGGACTTGATTGACTTTTGCCTCAACTGCTGTCAATTAAGTACCGCCTCCCC
>VWZY01003494.1:12358-94579 GCA_013399075.1 Chloroceryle aenea
CCCACCAAACAAACAAACAAAAACCACCACAACCAAAGCAAAACCACAAACAACCCACACACAAAATACCCCCCCCAAACTTGCAAACAGTGAACAAAAGCGCCTAGTAGAATATTTAATTTTGTTCTGATAATGCAAGACTAGATGTTATGTGCTATTTCTAATGCTTTAGTAACATTAAATAATTAAATCTCCATTGAGACGTGACTGAAGTGTGTCCAAATGCCCTTACAAAGGTGTTACTGAAATTAGGAGGTACTGCTATCTCTTGGTCAGCAAGGATAACTTCTTCAGAGCAAACGTGTGTTCAAGGAGCAGAATCCTTCTGCAGAAATAGGTATCAGCTAAGGCCCAAACTGTGTTATGTATTACAGTTACTCTTGGTGAAATGATAACAAGTCTTTGCTAGCAGTTTTTTAATGCTTCAGTTACCCTGCTTCAATTACATTTTCTTTTCTAATGCTGATTACATACCAAACAGGGATCTGGGATTTGTCCTTCACTTTCTTGGTGCTAGGTAGAATAAAGTGTATCCCCCTCTCAAGGACTGGGAGGAGCTGATGGAAAAATTGGCAGTATAATATTGTCTCTCCATATGATGCTTCTTTTTCTACTTTTTTATAAAAGATTATTTTATCAAGTGTACAAAAAAAATTAAGTCTATATTTCAGGTCTTGTCTACTTGGCCCTAAATATGTTTCTTAATAGTAATATGAATGGAGGAAACTCACTAGAGTATGAATGGAGGCAACCATGTTATTCTCTCCAATGTTTATCTTGTACATGCTCTGTAATATGGTATTTTGGTGAGATCTGAAAGTTATAGGTGATATTCTTTTATCTCATTTGATAAGATTTTTATCAAACTCTGCCTTCTGGTGGTTATTCTGTAGCAGCTTTCTGAAGGGGAAAAAAAATGCAGCAGATAGGTTTCAGCTTCAGGTCCTGCTCTAGCATCTTAATAGGTCTTTCAAAATAGCCTGATGGTTGGTATCAGGGAAACATGGAAGTTGTTACACAATAATGTTCATGATATTAAGGCAGAATATTTTCTCATCAATCTTAGCAAAGAGAGAAAGGTCTGTTATTTTAATATTATAGAAGCTTTTTTAATGCAATGGGGGTTTATACATCAATGTACACTGAATGAGATGCTGATTAGCTTTATGCTCCCTTATTCATGATAGTTGGATCTGTAGTTACATGTGTGTTCACTGTGCCCTCATGGCACCTGTGATCATACTTAGCATATGTTGTTGAAGGTTTTCTGGAAGACTGTCTTAATTCTGCATGCGCTAGTAGTAAGGTAAGAAAGAGAAAAATAAGAAAGATAATTTTTCTCTTAAAGTTTATGTTTAGTGAGTGAGCTTTCCTGTGTATTGCCTTCCTGGGTAGCAGAAAGGTGCTCTAAGCTGCATCTAATCACATGGAGAATCAAGCTCCAGCACTCAACTATACCTGTAACATGGACATAACAGGGAACCTTCACACTGCTTTTTTAGGCAGCCTGCTTAAAGATCAGCTACATTAAAAGCCAGTGGTATCAGAGAATCAGCTATATCATTAGAATAAATTATACTTCAAAAAAGAAAAGGGAAGACAAATCTTCCTGTTCTGGATGAAAGCAGAAAGGTGTGCCTCTTTCAGTGTCTTTGCTTTGGAATATGTCATCTTATGTAAGCATGGATGGATTTCTTCTTTGGGTTGTTTTTTGGTTTTGTTTGTTTGTTTGTTTTTTTCACTTATTTATTAATTGAATTCATTTAAAGCAACCTATCTTGGGGTTTTTTGCAAGTGTTTATGTAATCTTGCTTCATGAAAAGTTGACTTGCAGGAATGAATGTGTTGTATCTTCTTGGCATTTGAAGCTTTTGCTTTGGAGTTCATCCAAAGCTCTTTTTTGTCTTCTGTAACATATATTCTGTGATTCCTGGATGGTGAAAAATTTAGTCTTCTGATTAACTGTTTTTCTTTAGACAAGATGAGGCTTTCTATCATGACTGTAGTCATGAGACTTTCTATCATGAGACTCTAGTCAGTGGCTGGAGGTTTGCAAAGAGGGTTTATTCATTTGTCTTTGTTATCTGGAATTTGCCCATTTCTGCAATCAAACATGAGTAAAATAGAGATAAGTGAAATATAGATGATGAATAACTATTTTGTTCTGACCAATAATCTAATGGAAGACTGCCATAATCATTTTGGTAAGCCTCAAATTGAGTCTCCAACTGCCTGCAATTAAGATGAAAAACATTGCTCAATTAGATAAAAAAAAAAAAAAAATTGAATTAATTATTCAGTGCTGTCTCGCAGAATTGGAAACCCTTTGTCTAAAGGGTACCTGAAGTATCCCCCTAAATAAACATATGATACCATGAGATCTTGTCACTGAATTCAGCACAGTTGAATCCAAGGCAGATGTAGTATATGTCCATTCTCTAAAAAGTGTCTTGTTGACAGCCTGTTGTTCTCTGTATTCTTTCTGTGCATTGGACTGAGAGTTTTTCATTTCATGCATCATCATTTGCAGCTTGCAGGAGTAATTCCATAAAGTCAGTACATATCCCTAATACAAACAAACAGAAGATGGAACAATATATTTTTGCTGTTCTTTGTGAAGGGTGGACACATTTGCATAGATTTAATTTTCCTTTACACCTTCTGGCAAAGTCTATTGACGGGGGGGAAAAACCTCTCAACTTCTAGTTATTTTAGAATATTTGTAAGCTTGAAGTCTGTTACTAATTTGTTACAGAGTTTGCTTTTCTGTATGTTTTTTATCACTTCAGTTACTATGGAAAGCAACCTTGATTTAAAAGGATAGGTGTAGTCTAGCTGAAATCACGTTGATAGTGCTTCACCTGCTAGAGTTAAGTCATTTAAGTAATTACCTGTGACATAAATGTCCTCTTGGCTTTGATACAGATGTGTGGATGGACTTAGATTTCCATCTTCTGCTCCCTAGCCTTGTCTATTCATGCATGACTAGAGGCAAGAAACTGTTTCATTGCTCTGAGAGTTTTCTAGTATGTGGGAGTCCTCAACCGCTGAGACTACAACAGTGTCAGGAATGCAGGGTGGGAAACTGCTGTTCTGTGTGCTCGACGTTGGCAGGCCTTTTACTTCCTGGTATACTTTAAACCATCAATAGTACCCTAAACTCTATAAGCCAGTGTCAACATGACTTAAAATCTCTGTGGTAGGAAACATAATGCCTTGTTCCTGCAGTTAAGGTATGCTGCATGCTGTTCACGCCCTGGGCTGTAGCCGGAAACCTTTGGCAACAATGTCAAACTGAGGTTCTCCCATTGCTGATTTTCCTTTTTGTCCCTTGTTCGGTCTCTGGCTATTCATTCCTGTCTTTGTGATACCCCATCAGTTATGGAGCCATACTGAGAACAGGACAATATGCCATGGCAGGGATAGCAAACAGAAAGAATGACTCCTTGAACTGCCCATATTGCTACCTGCTTCTGACACCTCAATAACACTGACTAGAAGATCTGAAAATATAATAATAGTGAGTTTATAATCAGGAATAGAGAGGGACATGTTGGTCCTTTTCATTTGTTATAGGTATGTGAGGATCTGCATCCACTTCTGCAGAAGAGAGCTGACAACTGTCATGAGTTTTGTCTAGAATAGAAAGTGTCAAGATTGAATTGAGGCTGAATCATGTGGTCTGAAGACTGATAAAATAAACATGTGATTTAGGTGCTAATTAAAAATGCATGTGTTCATGAGGAAAAACAGCAGGAAGTTCTGAAAGGCAGAGAGAGTAATGGGGAATTAAAAGCATCAGTGTCATTTTTCAGAACAAGGTGGAAAATAAGATGGCTCTTTTGGAGCTCATTGCTAACTTCTTATAGTCAGAGTACTGAGATATAGCCTGCTAGTTTACATTTTTCTTTGTTTAAGGAAAAATGGCCTAATATTCTTTATGAACAGACAACTACATCAAAATTTCAGCATCAGATTTTTTTTTTCTATTTTGTCGTGTTAAAAAAAAAGGTTTGTATGCATTTTGGTTTTATTTTCTCATCTATTACCGAAAGTTAGATGTTATTTTTTTAGAAGCAATATTTCATACATTTAGCTTTTCAAGTTAAACCTGATTGAATGGTTAATATTGCTCACTTAGGATAGGCATGATTACTTGTGGCAACTGAGCCCTGGTTTCAGTAAGTCAGGTTTTTGCTATTGGATTTTTTTTATTAGAAGATTACTGCTCTGTGACTTTGAGACTGCATCCAGAAACGTAATATATGATCTGAAGTAAGCTACGTTATTTCACATTTGTATCTCTGTAGATTTCTAGGGAATGGTTACTAAATATGTGTGTTTGCAGCACCTGGAATATCTCCCAGTTTGAGCAACCATTTCCTGCATGTGCCTCAGAGAGCTGATGCCCCTTAGATGCATACATCCCTTGCTGATTAGGTTTGTTAAAGGTCACGTGGCAGCTCATTGCATTAAAAACTTTTGATAGGAAGAGGTTTTTACCTGAGACTGAATTCTGCATTGGACTATGTGGCAAGTGCAAGCTAGAAATGACTCTGAGTAAGCTTCAGACCCTGCGTACTGTGTAAGTAGTGCACAAGGTGATGTGCAGGTGATGACTGGTCACCACGATACCTTCAGAGTTGTGACTTGCATGACCTTTGCACATCACATGAAAAGTCAAGGCACCTTCTGTGTACGTCAAGCTTTTGGAAATAATATATACTTAGCTCTATTTGTATCCTGTTAGAAAAGAGAATTTCCACATTTTTAACTGAGTTTAGTCTCAGCCTTTTTTGTAAGCTCACCTTAAGAAGAAATTAAATCCTTTTTTCCAGTTGCAGCACTATTGCTTGACTAATGTGCCTTGTACAGATTGAACTCTGCTCACTTCAGCAATACAGCACTGTAAGAAACGATCATGTACTGTTTCGGATACTTTTTAAGAAGCTTGGGGTTTCATGGTGCAGAATAGTCTGAGAAAGTGTTCAAGAGAACTTAAAGTAGGGACCAAAAATATACCAAGAGTCGTAGGTATAGAATTTCCTCAGCACCAGCGGTTCCCTCGCTAGCTTCCCAGCTTAAAACAAACTCCCATTATGTGACAGTGCGTAGTAGGGTACTGCCAGCAAAGGTGATGAGCCCAGAGGGAGGTGCTCTGTGCTGAGATGGTGTTGTCGGAAGAGACAGTAGTATGTGGCCATTGAAAGTACCAATATATCATTAAGAAAGATAGAGCTTGAAGATGCTGGATGTCATAATTATTCAACATCTGCTAGCTTGCCAATGTGGCCAATACAAATGGAGAAGTTTAACCTTAGGTATTAGTTTTTCCTTTATTTTTTCTCTTTTTTTTTTTTTTTTTTTTTTTTTTTTTTTTTTTTTTTTTTTTTTTTTAGATAAATTGTCTGTGCTGTGGACAGAGCTTGAGATTGAGTGATAATAAGGAACCTGGTATCTTGATAGGTAAACCAGGTTGCAGTGCTACCACTGTGTACCTGTGAGCAGCTTCCCAGCTTCCAGTCTTGGGCAGGACCACAATCATGATTCCCAAGATATATGCATTAAGTGTAATTGAAACTAAATAAAGAGCTGCCTTGGAAATAATGATGACTATTTTTCCTAGAGGTTGCAAATGGATAAAAGTATTGCTTATACTAGCTTTATTTTTATTTAAGCTATTATATATAAGGTCAGGAATGCCTGCCAGAGACTTGTAACGTTGTGAAATGAAATATGCCTTGCCTCTGCTTCCTCAGAAGATGAACTATTTCAATAAAAATCCTAGCCCATGACTGGAAATTGTAGTTGAACTTACCCTATAGGAGGAAGATCTTTTTTGTAATGATAATAAAAAGCTTATGACATTACACTAATATATATAATTTTAAAAACTAGGGGTTTTTTACAAGTTTGAAGTTTAACATGTCAAATGTATTTCTGTAACACTCAATCTTAGGTAGCTAAGAACTTTACTTTTTTATCTAAGCCTCACTTCAAGTTTGATTTTTAGTTTGCAGGGGTGGGGGAAGAGTGAAATATTTGTGTAACATTTTTAAAAATTGAAAAGAGCTCATTAGTTTTACTTTCAAGGATGATCAGTTCATGTAAGTAGGCATAGGATCAGACTCGAGGAAATGAAACCGAGTACCACAGTTAAATTACAGTGAGAAATTACCCCTCTAAATGTTCCTTCTCTTTTTTTTGGACATACAGATTTTCCTTGAGTGTAAGCATGAATAAAATATAAAATCGTCGTTTAATACTTTCAGAGTAGTGCAACATAGTAAAAATCTGTAACTAAACTCAAGGCATTTTAATCAGTGCTGTATAATAGAAATAATTTAATAACAGTTTATGTTCAGTTATAATGAGACATGCACACAAAACAAGGTAGGTTAAACCTCGAAGACCAAATTCTGATCTTAATTAACACCAGCATAAATCTACAGTATATTCCCTGAACATAGTATTACACAAGGATCACTGAAAATAGATTGAGGTGTCAATGTACCACAAAATACTGTGCTCTTCTCACTCATTTAACACAGTTCCATTTGTGTAATAATGCAAAGCTAATTGTCCAACCCTAAGTTAACACATCATGTTGGCCTGTAGCTCTTAATTAACTGAACAGGGCTTTTGAGTCACTTGGAATTACACTGTATTTTAAGTTCACAAGGAATTTAGGATGTATTAAATTAAAGATAACATCTTACATAAGTCATTAAAGTGACAGCTTAATTCCATATTCCTAAATACTTGGTTTAGCAGCACAGTTCACCATTGCAACTACATACACAGCTCTCATGCATCAAGAGATAGCTACAGCCCTTCTCCCTGCTGGCTGTCTGGAAGGGCAGCTCCTTCAGGAAGTGCCTGGAGTGTGGCTGGGCAGTTGCCAGCCGAGCCACTCTGGATTCAAATATGGAAAATAATCTCCTCTGTCCTACGTCCCCCAAAGGTAACTGGCACTCCCAGATTAAAAACTGACAATTCATTAGTCAAAACAAACAGCATAAATTTAGAATAATTGTCACATTTGTAAAATTCAATTGTTATTTTTTATGGGTAAGAGCTACACACTATTAACTGTCCTTGCAGAGTCATAACAGTGCAGCTGTAAAAAGCCTTATAAGACACTATTATCTGGATGAAAATTCCTTGTAAATCTTTTCTACAGTGTTAACCAGTTTTTCAACACTTGTTGGTAATAAGACACCTTGTAATCATAATAAGACAATGACACAAATGCTACTGTGTTCGTAATATGTGATAACTGTGATTGTCACATGAAAAAGATATTTTTTTTTAACATATTATTATGAGACTAGGCATACCATAATTCTAACTTTTAGAATCAAAGCTAATAACAACCTAGAGATACAGAAATTACTATGTCAGATGTGTGTTAACATCTGATCCAGTGATGAGAAGACATTTGCTCCACATGGCGCACCTTGCAGTGGAAGGGTGAAATCCTGTTGCAACACTGGGACAACACCAGTTCCGACCTGGTCCTCTTATGATTTTGAACTGCATCTCTTTTAAGCCAGTGGAGTGTTTTGTTATGGAAGATTTAAAAAATCTCCTTGCAAGTTTGAAGTTGCTCTAGTTGATTTTTAGGAAGAGGATGGCAAATTCCAACAGTGATGTCTCTGGGTAACTTAGGGAATTTAAGAATATCTATCCTCTCCAGTAGCTTTTTGGTGGAAACCAAGTTGAAGTACAAAGGCATACTGTAGATCTCCCCTCACTCCTCCTTATGCTTCATGTGCTTTGAATAGAAAATAGTCTGAATACAGGTCGGACATTTCAAATGAAACTCATTTTCCTTCTCTCTTCTCCAATGGGACATAGGAAAATCAAAACAAAAATTCTCTAATGTGGTTTGATTGGTTTCCCAGAATCTACATCTCCAAAGTGACGTATTCTGTTAAAAAAGTGTAATGTAAATTGTGGGGTGGAGGTCCCTTCAGTCTTGGCTACATGTGTTTATTCATTTTCTTGTCACTTCTCCCTTCCCTATGGATCCCAGCACAATCTGGCAGGTCCCATATTCCTGCCCCACCCTTGGCCAACACCAGGCTATGGGTTGTCACCCACTGACTCCCAGCTGCCAGTCCTTTCCCAGCTCTGGCACTTGCAGACCTGAAGCTACTGCCAGGGAGGCCATGGGCAGAAGGCCACTAGACACAGGACAAGCAGCCCCAACCTGCTCTGGCCAACAGAGGCTCAGATATTTCCTGGGAATCTGCTCTCCAGGACAATGCAAACCTATAGTCTTCTACTGGCAATAGCTAAAGTTGTGTTTACAGGACTACACCAGTCATACTTAAGCTGGATTGGAGAGAAATGTTGATTTTGGCATTAGCAAGGACACACTGAAAATGACAAAGAAATTGTCCAGTCTAATAGCCCAACTGTGGGAACCTAGGTTCCAGTGAGAAGCTATAACTAGCTCCCTTACAAGCAGTCTTACCACTGATACAGTATTAAGTGACTAAGTATATGCTCCATCTGGAGGTGTTGCTTTAGGACCACTCAAATGTAGAGAATATTCAATACATTTTGTGCCTAAAGTATGAAACATTGAATAGGTGTTTCTTCACACTTGCTGTGGCAGAAACTCTGTGGAAAAAAAAAAAAAAAGGTATAAATGTATTTTATCCTTCTCCTATTTTTCTATAATCACCCAAGCAAAGCTACAAGGAGAAACCAGCCCTGCATGTCAGAATGAATGCGTTTCAGTATATGAATGCAATTTTACATTGACTTGTCATCCTGCTTTTAGGTTCAGCAGAAAAACTGGATTACCATCACCCAAGCTGTGCTAGACAGCAGGAAAATATTTGCTTTTGTATCTATAGAAAAGTAAAGGAAATTATTCCTGGTGCTCCTATTTCCTCTACTGGTATTCTAACTACTAGACTTAGTGCTGTCACCTGAAAAAGGTAAATGATTCTTCCTTCATTTTTTAAAAGAGGATCAGGGAATAGGCACCTGGTTTTACAGGAAATCTAGACATGCAAATCTAAGTTACAGAGAGATACTACTCGTACAGCACCACTTTGTCTTTATTTGCAGGTTGTTGAACAAAATACTGTGTTTAGGCATCTCAGCATTTGTAGTGCAGTCAAAAGTGAATTCTCTCTTCTGAGAGCCTCAGCACCATATTCAGGGTTCTAGATTTTGTTTACATACCTAAATTTCATCCCTTGTTTTTTAGCCATTTTTTATTATATATAGTGCTTAACATCTCCATCCCTTCCTGAAATTAAGGGACAAAGAAAAGAATGCATTTGTACTGTAGTGGATATACATATCAGATATTGTAAAGCATTCAGGTAATATGATCTAAAAAGTAATTACAGAGATAGATAGGTATTTCTTAGAAATAATAATCTGAGACTGTTCAGTTTGCTTTGAGGAAGATAAGAAAATTATGCTGGCAAATATGATTGATATAGAGAGGCATGGTGTTTTCTGACTGAAATAATCCTGAAGGAACTTAGTCTTGCAGTGCTAGTAGTATTGGCATTTAGCATGCTACAGCAGTTACAGCATGCCCAGAAAATTTAATGTAAATTCAGCGTGACAGTTCTTAGGGTGGCATCAAATAGAAATTAGCAATTTGTAAAAGCTCTTTCCAGAGTTTTATCAAAGGAGTAGAAGATGTAGAGGAAAATAAATCAAGTTTCAGAAAGTGTATTTCAATTAGAATTTTGGAAATATGATTTTTGCGATTCGTGAGACTTGCTAACAGTCTGAAACCGAAGTATTGGTTTTGTCTCCAAGTATTCAGAACACAAAATTTACTTTTATAATGGTATCCTGTTGGAACTTTCGAAATTTTTAAAAACCTGCTCTCTTACCCTTACATAAAAATGTCATTTATGTTTCATGAACCGTTATTACAGATCTGTACAAACAAGGTTTTAAAGTGTCAATTAAGAGTATTTTTCTTTTTTTTTTTTCTTGGGAAGATGTGTTTGTAAAATCAAAGTCTAGTCATATCTCTGCAATTTAAATAGTATAATTTTGTTCTGTAAGCTTTATATTAAAATTCCTTGATGTTTGTTCTAAACTGAATAAAAATCTAAAAATCCAGGGAGATGCTAATTTTTCAGTTTCTTCAGTCACTGTTTCTCTTTGTTACTTCTTGTGTGTCAATGCTTGTGTTCCCTCTTGTGGATTTTATTAGTTGACCTTTATTTAAACTCAATCTTTTTTAAATGAAGATCAATGAAGGTTAACCATATTTGACATCTATCTGTAAACTGAAGGAGGAGAAAGAAAATGGTGTGTTTTCTTTGCAGAGAAATGCCACAGATATAGAAATACTTATTTTATCATTTGGTGTCACTTCAAATAGATGGTTTTTTTAGCATATTCTAGCCTCTATAAAGAGGTGAATTAAAGTAATTTCTGGCCACTGGTCTTTAGTAAACATGCTGTTAACAACTCTCTTGTTTTCAACAGAATTTATTTGCAGCCATTATTAAAAAAAAAAAAAGGTTGTAAAAGATTACAAAATCTTTAGTGCACTTGGAATTGAAATTTTCCTTTGAATTTAGTCCACTCTTCAAGTTAGATTTGAAGATCTCACTCAAATTTTAAATTCTAAATGCTGGTTGAAATCCTGAAATAATGGAAGCAGCAGTGAAAGTGTACTTATATATGTGATTTCAAGTGTAGTTATAACAATATTATAGAAGTTCTGCTTCAGAAATTCAGTTGCATTTTCCACAGATATATATTGTTTATTTTTCATAAAATTTGGGTAGAATTAGGTTCTTAATATCAAGCTAGGAATCCAATGAACAGGATTCAATTGAACCAGGTTATATTGTAAAGAAAGAATCAACAGTTTTGCCTACATGTTTCAGCATTACCTTAAGTAAAATATGGTCTTCACATTATGCTTGAAAGTCAATATACTGACACATTTCCATTAACTGGAAAGCAGAGGTGCATGATGGGTAACGTGGACTTATAGAGATCTAAAACTGATTCATGCAAGAACGCTAAAGTGTCTAATACATAAGAGGAAACATGGCAGAGTTGGATTGCATAAAGAAAAGAGTATGTCCAGAAGGTTGAGGAAGGTTCATCTCCCCCTCTACTCTGCACTAGTGAGACTACATCTGGAGTACTGTGTCCAATTTTGGTCTCCTCAGTTCAAGCGGGACAGGGAAATACTAGAGACAGTCCAACAGAGAGCTACAAGGATGTTTAAGGGACTGGAACATCTCTCTTATGAGGAAAGGCTGAGAGACCTGGGACTGTTTAGTCTGGAGAAGACTACGAGAGGGTCTTATTAATGTTTACAAATATCTGAAGGGTGGGTGCCAAGTAGAAGAGGCCAGTCTCTTTTCAGTGGTTCCCTGTGATAGGACAAGGGACAATGGACTCAAACTGGAACACAGGCAGTTTCACCTCAACTTGAGTTTGCAATCCTAGGCAAAATTCCCTAGGTGATCCTGATTTAGCAGCGGGGTTGGACTCGATCTCCAGGGGTCCCTTCTGACCTCTAACATTTTACTGTTCTACCAATCAAATACAAGCCACCATTCTTTTTCTTTGTTTGTTGGGGTTTGTTTGGTTTTTATATCATGACCTCTGTCCATATACTACTTTAATTGTGCTTATGAAATCTTGGTGCAGTAACACATACGAGATAAGATAGACATTGTCTGGAATATTAAGACTTTATGTTGGGATACCAGAGTCAGTGTCAGAGGGTTTTTGCTTGCTTGTTTTTGTAATTTCTCATAATAAGTCTTAGTTGTCCTGCAGGTTTGGTCTTGATCAGCATAACAATTTTTTTCTATAGTGAAATTGTTAGTCTCTGCTCCTGACTTGGAGAAAAAAAACAGTTTCAAGTCAGAACTCAAGTGGGAGCTGGAGATGGTGGTGTAAAGGTATTTTTCTGCTCAGTTGTACCAGACCTTGTACTTTCTTAATTTCATTAATATATAAATTATTGCCCCTACCCTGGCCCCCTCACTTCTAACAACAAAAAAGCTACAGATTTCTCTTTTTTTTTAGGAGTTATTAATAAGGCATATGAACTTCCTTTCCTGTCTGATATATTTGGTACATTATTGGTTAAATTATATATGGGAAAAAGCTGCTTGGGATCTGACTACTTAAAGTAGAATTCATGAAGCAAAATTCCATCTGTTCAGTGACCCCAAATAATAACAAAAGGGGTAAAGCTCTTAGTGTATGTATGTTTAAAAGAGAAACAAATTATCTTTAATACAAATTTTTGAGACTTCATTATTTTAGTCACACACTTTCAAAAATTATTTTTATCAATATAAGATCTAGTTCTATTCCATTGAATTTCCAACCTAATTTGAGAGAAGAAAATCTATCTAGATTATTTCATATCCCTACTTCAAGTATAGAAATTATTTTCTAGATTTCTGGATCTATGATGAAAAGTGGTTTTAATTGTACTTTGGTGTAAACCTGAAAATCTAAGGATGTGGGCATAACAAGAATTGTTGGTTTGCGGATTATCTTTTATTAGTAACTGGTATACTTGGAAAAAGTGAAACTCTTTTGTTCATGCAAACTCCTCATCGCCCTTCATGGAGAGCAATGCTATTAAAGGACTTGGAAGATATTCTGTAGGACTTTGAAAGTTTTCAGTATTACCTCAAAGAAGAGGTCTTGCTCTCTTTGCTGCAGAAGCAAGATGAAAATAATTTAATTTATCTTTCTGGATCATGTTAGACTCTCACTGGCAGAGTGCTTGTTTAAAGAAGCCCCTAATTTGTTGGATTTTTTTCATAGGGTAGCACACGCAGTACTTTCCACAACACCCACCTGGAGATGTCCTTGTATATGATATTCAAATCATTTGTCCTGATGGCAGCTGCGAGTTGAGTGCACTGGGTGTGCATGCAGGCTCAGCTCTGACATCCAGTTACACAACTATAGCAAAAAGACAAGAATTTAATCTTCTATCTCACAACTTAAATTCCATAGTTCTTGTCCCAGCGGGAAAATTGTTCTCATCTGTTACAGCGAAAAGTGAAGCATAGGTGCAAAAACAGTAAGTACATGAATATACTTTTGCAGTAAAAGAAGATGGCTAAGTGAGAAGCAATTGTTCTCCCATTATTTTAAAGTGAGGTTTTAATCTAAGTTATGAACATTCTCAGATTTAAAGGTTATATCAGCTCACCATGATTTGTTTGTACTTTAGCTTGTACTTTAAAAAGATGCACATTAGTAAGGGAATATGCTAGTCAAGTACTTTCAGTTCTTAACTTTTACAATCTGTGATCAAGATGACCTTGGTTCTTACCCTTTCCTAATAAAATGTATGGTTCTTTTACTGAGATTTCTCTCAGTGAAAGGTGTGACGGTAAAGTAATTCAACATTTTTGCTGAATGGTAATCTCCTTGAAAACAGTAGACAGCTGAGTGAAAATCAGTCCTCAAGCATCATACCTATATATCAGGAGAGAGGATCCCAAGCTGAATTTCTCCTGTGCTTTGGCTTTACACTTACAAACACCCTCTTTATAAAAATTCTTGTTTTATAAACAAGAATAATGACTGTACTTACAAGTAAACTTGGGATTTGTCACTATTGACTTAAGCTCTAACGTTTTTTATTGCATTAAATTCATTACATTAAATTACATGTAAATAAATTGCAGTATTTAATGTAACCTTCTGATTTGGAGGATCTCAGGTGACTGCAAATAAAGCTATTTCATTTTCATAAATTTTTTTGAGGATGCTGTCACTGGACTGAAATCTGCCAGCACTGTCAATCCAGATGCATGGATAAGAAACGTACTTAGGAGATCCATTGCCAGTTTGACCTATAACTTTATTTAGAGCAAGATGAAGTGCAGCTGGCTGCAAGCTAGCTAGTTAATTTATGGCTTCCACACAGGTTTTTATTCAGCATGTTAATTTTTAAGATATAATTTATCTTGAACACTAGTGAAACTTTTTTGAAAAAAAATAGCAAATATGCTGAACACAGATGAAAATCTTTTTCTTAATGTGGACCTAGAATTATCTCTGGTTGATTAGTTCTTAATAGATTACCATATAAAAATTACCTGCTCAAAAATTCATCTGAGAATGAGTAAATTTCTTTTTTATTTTTCCTTTTTCACAGTCAGTGCAGCTCAGTAACTTCCTCTCTGATTCAGGTTGCCTCCTCAGCTGAGGAGAAAAATCTCTTTTAAAAAAGTACCAGCTTCTCTACTAAGAAAAGATGAAAACAATCAAAGCAACAACATTCATGTGTTGTGGCAGCATTTCTAATTTTAAATCTTTTTGCTTTTTGGTTGTAATGTTTTGGCATATACATTTCTGTTGAAAATCTGGTGCCTGATTAAAAAAATAGCAGCAAAAAAGGTTTAACTCAGGTTTTGAAACAACAAATGTTGCCACACCTACACAGAAGCAGCTGGGAACATTTTAAACTCTGTTTACTTCTTTTTAATTGAACTGAAAATACACGTGAACATAACTATGCCTCCTGTTGCTTGATGTTACCTGCATAGAACTCTTCCTGCACTTGTTATTTGCCTTCCTTTTTTTTTTTCTAGTGGGCACCATTCCTAATGTCCTGAAACCTCTAAGTCAGTGCAAAAGCCACTTAGTGATAAAAAAGACCATTGGCTGCCCTTAGCAGCAGTACACAATTATGGGTTTGGAATGGCAATAACTACTATGTGTAAGATGGATGTTGATCTACTGCACAGAGATGCATACAAAATGTGCAAGTAATAGCTGCAGTGTTCAGCTGAGGATAGGACTATACAGAATTTTTCTTTAATAAAAATAGAAAGAGCAACTGAATTAGTTTGCAAAGGTTTGTTTCAGTTCTGAAGACTGCTCCAATATAAAGAAAAAAACCAAGTACTTCAGAGAGGATGCTCAATTTATTTTTTTAACTGTGCTTTATTTAGTCGATTTCCTTCAACATTTTTGTAAATTTATTAAAAAAACAGAATTTTTTTGTAGTCATTTTATTCTAGCCTTATACAGAGAAGAGGGAAGAACTTGAGCCCATTCTGTTCCAAAGTTACATTTATAGGGGAGAAGTAGGAAGTCTCACTGCTGAGCCATGATTTACAAGATAAATAGCAAGTGCCAAAGATTAAGTGGTGATTCTCCTCATTTGGTGCTTAAAGGAAGAAATAGGGTTACTTCTGTGTTTAAATTTGGTTAAGCAAGGCCATTCTTACAGTGTTTCATTCTGTGTAAGTGGTTCAGTTCTCAAATATATTATTGGGAACTAAGTATGCCACAAATTAGTATTTTAAGCATGATGCCCTTTTACCCAAGGGAAATATTTTTTTTCTTGTCCTTCAGGCTGGAGGTTTTAAAATTTCTCATGGGACAAATAACATGGGAAGGAGAGGATCCTATTGAAAACCTTTCCAACTTGAGTGACCATATAAGATGGAAGTTAAATGTTACATGCTTGATTGCTGCAATATCAGAAACAAATATTAACATGAAGTTAATAATACTGAATTTTATCTGTAAGTGAATTATGCAGACACCAAACATAGCGGAAATCCTGAAGTAAAATTCCTTAAACACAATGAAGTTTGCTCTGTAAAGAAAGCTACTGACATGGAACTAAGAAAAAGAGAATAATTCTGGGCACATCGCAAGTGCAAACAAAAGCCCAGTGTGCTGAGCCAGGGCTGCATGTTTTTTCTTGATGTCCTTTGGATGCCAGCAGCCACTGCTTCACCAGCTTGGAGTACATACAGTACCTGTGAGTGTAAAAAAATCTTTATAGAAACTTATTAAAAGCATGCACTTCTGTAGCATTTAGTCATTGCTACCATTTGTAAAACTTAATCTCTCATTGATAAATATGCTTTCTCTAATTTTTTTTTCATTGTTTACTTTTTATGTCTGAGCAGGACCATATATTACACTAATATTGAATTTCTAATCGTTGATATCTCACTAATGCTAACTGAACTTTTGTTCAAATTAAACCTGAGTAAAAGTCTCAAGCCCGTGGTTTATACACAATAGATAAGCCAAGAACGAGGTTCCATAGTTAACATATGCTCACAATGTGTTTAGCTTTAGTTGATTGTAATTTTGGTCTTGGCCTTTTTGATGCATTTGCAAATTAAATTGTGATTAGAACTCAAGTGGAACCAGAATGCAGATGGGTAAACAACAGTTTGTTGTTGCTGACAGTTTTTAAAAGATCTTTTTAATTGGGTCAACAGCCCAATGACAACGGCAGGTTATTAATTGTACGAAATATGTTCTGTTCTTACAATACTTTTTATTCATTGCCACCAAAAACAGGGATAGTGATTTTTCTCTGTGTTATATAAACATAATATATGGATCTTATTATAAACAAATGCAATCTAGCAAACATTGAACTGCTTATAAATGCACTTTTTATAACAGTGTTAAAGCTCTATCTAAATTTTAAAAACTGATGAGGAGATTGAGTAAAGGAAAAGACTTGCAAAGTCTCAGTGTGAACACTGAAATGGTTTCTAAAAGTATAGCTTTTATTTCTAGTTTGTTAGATTTATACTGCACAAGAGCACTGGAACTATTAATGCCAGATGTGATTGGTTTCCAGCTTTTTACACCTAGAAGTATGATGACATGTTTTATTTTCTTTAATTATGGCACACTTATTTGCTACTCACACTAGTTCTATTATGAACTGAGTTACCCTCTTGGCCTTTTCTGTTACTAATCTGTCTTCTGCCTCTCAAAGTATGCTTTCCAAAGTGTGAAATACCTACAATTTATCTGCACTGTTATCTTTGCAAATCTGTGAAGTGAAATATGACATGGGAATACCATCAGAAATATTAGACAGCTAGCCAAATGTTTTTAACCAATACAAGCTTGTGATAAAAAGTTAAGATAAGTGCTGTATTTTATTAGTGGACACAAATTTAATAGATCAATGCAGTAAGTCATTTACAACATTGTGCAGAGACATGTTTAGACACTGCAGCTGTGCTTCATCCATATGTGTCTATCATCTTCTTCCTCTTCCTATTTAAATCCCCTCACTGGCCTACACATTGCTGTGGTACCATAAGCTTCCAAACCCCCGTAGATCAACAGTTATATATGCACTTTAATGTAATGATTGAGATAAAACTATAACTAACAGAGAGGTCTTATTATAAATACAAATGTATCTTGCATCTCTAAACTTTTGGTTTGCCAGGCAGGACCACTTGAAGTTTCACCTTTCAAAGTACTTCTGTCTTGTTTTATGTTCTCATTACAGGCAGAAGTGTAATGGACTAATTAATAATTCATAAATGACTTGGTACAATAATGGGATTTGATTCCATATCTGGTAGTTCTAAATAATATCAAAAAAACTGGTACTGATTTTTGAGACAGTGCAAAAACTGCAGTATCAGATCATTTTTACATCTCCTTGGAGGGACTGTGAAAGAGTATACTGTACCAGAAAGGCTTTTAATGAGATCTGTCCCCGAAGGGAACAAGTAGATAAGCAAGATGATTTCACTTTTTGTTGCAGAATGCAGTGATTTGAGCACAACATTAAGAAAAAAGACCTATTTTAATCAAGTCGGAAGACAGTTAAACAGCATTTTGGGTTAAATGGTATATACATGACCAAGGTTTTATTTCATCACTCATGTATGTGCAAAGAGTGGAAAATAAAAGGATGGGATCTAATATCCAAGGTGCAGAGCTTTCCTGAAACAGTGTAGGCTTCCTACTTATTCATGATTTGTAGTAGTTCCTCTGAGAACATTAGTAACAACCTTTCAGAACTACTGATTACAGAGGGAGATGCTGCGCATATTAACAGCTGGTCTTTACCCAAGAGAATCTACAGCCAGACTGACAAAGGCAAAAATAAAGCAGCAAGCCAAGGGAAAAATAGCAAGGCAAGTAGATTTGAGTGGAATGATAAAGATGCACTTGAACTAAACCAAGTTAAGTAGATGACATTGCAATGGAAGAAGAGAACAAGAGATTCATTTTAAGCACCTCACACTTAGAAGATTAATAGGATTGGAAATGAGAAAAGTGGGAAGGTAGTAGGTTATGTTGTGCAGGAATCTGCACAGTAAAAAAGATCTGAATTTCATCTCCTTATTTTAAGGAATATGCACGAGCTTGCCCACTTCATTCTGCTACAACTTCTTTCAAGTGAATGAAGTTACATTGTATTTACACCACTGTAACAAGACACTAACCAGCCTCGATTCCTTCAATGAAAAGTAAGACTACTTTTCTTGCTTGGAAGTTAATGCAGAAATTTCTATTTTTCTGAGTTTAACTTTTTTTTTGTGCGTTGTGGCGTTTTTTTTGTTTGGGATTTGTCAGGAAATAAAATCTAGGCTTTTCTAATAGAGACATTTTATCATTATTCTCATAATAAAAATTACTAAAAAATATTTTTAAAACATTGTTTGAAAACTATGACACTAAATTGCAGTGCTGGAGCTAATTTGGGTATTTAGTTACCCATATGTTTAGTTTATAAATCTTGTCGGCTGCAAAAAAGTTTTGACTATTAATCAGTATGAGCAGAGTTATGCAAAAAGAAGTCAAAAATACACTATTGGGTAAAATTAAACATAATTGCAGTAATGTTTAAGATACATGAAAGACTACAATTTATTTTCAGTAGGGGGTTGCTCTTGTTTTTTACAACAAGAAACAATGCTTTAGTCTGACTTCTTAAGAAACATTTGTTACTTAGCCCCTTCTACCCACAGTATCAGGAGTTTTTACATCCACATCATTTTGGTGGTGTAAGCTGTGCATTGCCTTCAATTCTCTGGATGCTGATCCCCAGGCATCTTGAGTCTGAAATTTAGTCAAGGTAACTGACCTGATTTTTCCAGCCCTGGAATGACTCCAGCAGGAGCTGATAGTCTTTGATATAGGAACAAGCACAGCATTCTCCTTTGCATGGGATAGAGGCAGTGCAGCCGTCAGGAGATATATGGAGGAGGACTCGATCTTCACAGAGGGTTGCCGTCCATCTGTGGTCTCCTCAACACCCTCCAAGAGGTTTTAGAAGACTTAATATATGAAGACATCATACATTCAGTGCAAACAGCACTTATATGGCTTTGCCATATGTAAGTGGGAGTCACATGCATTTGAAGAGTTGTTCGAAAACCTGTTCTCTTTTTTCTTCCTGTGATCAAAGCTGAATGTAGTTCAATTCCTCATAAAGATCTAGGAAAGATGACCAGTGCCATGGGAGTGGTATCTTCGAATCGTCTCAGCTTTGTGCACTAATAGCTGTATATGTGCAGAACAACTATGACCTATTTGTTATTTAAAAAAAGGTGCAAAAATCTCTATCAGTACATCAGAAAGCATGTGGGAAAAGAAAGGATAAATGGAATGCTGC
This sequence comes from Chloroceryle aenea, assembly GCA_013399075.1. Classification (NCBI taxonomy): domain Eukaryota; kingdom Metazoa; phylum Chordata; class Aves; order Coraciiformes; family Cerylidae; genus Chloroceryle; species Chloroceryle aenea. Next base: position 31,767 of record VWZY01003494.1, read on the forward strand.
ATATATTTCTCATTCCTACACTTTTTGGTGCTGCTCATCTCAAAACCTACCGTATTTACAATACCTGAGAGTATTATGGCAGTGGCTTTTTGTGGTGGTAGAAGTCCTTTCTGTTTATTTCTGCAGGTCATTAGCCTTTCTGAATTGCAGCCAAAAGCATTTCCTTCAGCATAGTTCTGCTTATTACTGTTTCACTTGTCAGTGCTGGCTTAAATAATTACTAACTAGCAGAAAGGAGACAAGGCAGTTTAAATTTTTGAATGATCAGTTGCAGGTCATATTAATTATTCTGAAAAGCATTTAACAGCTTAATAAGACAAGGGTTTGACCATAAATGTCATTTTCATTTGTTTGTGTTATTTGAGACTGTTGTAACTGGCTGCTTAATGGTCTGTGTCATGCAGGTGTATTATAAGCTCTCACTGTCACACTTTACTCAGTTGTCATTAATGGTACAGAATGGCTTTCCTATCATTTTCTCTTGGAATCCCAGATAGAGAGCAACTTCAGTGACAGTTTTATGAGCAAGTTACATTAAGCTGCTCTTTACCACTCATGAATCAATGTATTTTTATCTCAGACTGATCCCTGCTCTACATATGTCAGTGCTACTCCACTGTCTTATTTTCCAAATGAATAGCAGAATTCTCATTAAATGAATGCTGTGATTTTAAAATTTATTTTAATTTTTTTTGTGCACTGGATTACCTGCAATATGTTCATTTTGCTCTTTTGATTTTACTGAAAAATGGCTCTTCAGCACCAAAGAATAAATAACCACAGTTAAATAAGAACTATAGAAAATATTTGAATTATAAAATCAGTCATGGTTCTTGACTGAAAATTCACCAGTAATTGGGGAGGTTAGTGAAGAACATTATTTAAACTTCTAGACCTTCAGTCTGGCTGGTTTTCTTCTTGTTTGTGCTATGTAATTCAGTAAGGAAAAGGGAAGAAATCAACAGATTCTTAGTCACACTCCTCTTGGATAAGTCTGCACCTGACAGATTTGTAGGAAGAAAAATCAAGGTGTATCTTCTGTATCCACTACCTTTAAAGGAATGAACTTTCATTTGCAAACTAAAAAACTAAAGCTAAATCACCTAATTATTTGATCGCAGAGGAACAACCATCCTGCTACAATCACTAGAAAATGAAGATGTGTGCTCTTCTTCCATCATGGAAATTGTCCAGAAAAGCAGGACCTCCAACCACTCAGCCATATCTCTAGCCTGGTAAGCCCTTTCTGGTTTGAAAGCAGGTCTTTGCCAATGTTTGTTGAACCTTGGCCGACTCTGAGAGTTATAGCAAAAGGATTCTGCTAAAAGCTATTGCAAATCAGGGTAAAATAAAGTAAAAAGAATATTCAACTATCAAAGAAACAGGGAAAAAGAATGAGAATGTTCATTTATGTTTTGACAGTCAATTAACATTACCAATCAGCACAGTTAGCGGTAAAGAAAGGTGAGCTTGTAAAAACTATGCAGTACCACGTGAGGGTGAGACTTAGAAGGCTAAGTAAGAGATGGCTCTGAAAAGAGCAAAGACTTTTGAAATCAGGTCATTTCCTGATTCACAAACTGAGATTATAAAGAGTAACAGGAGCCATAAGAATGCAAAACCATGTTTCTAGAGTTATTGTGGGTTTGGATTTTGTTCAAATCAGTCACATGTATGTTAATCATGCTGCCACATTTGAAGATTCGTTACCTGAGCATCCCTTCAGATTTTAACTGTTGTGTTGTCACATTCTGACACCACAGCAAAATGGTTCTGTGTGTACAGAGCTGCCAGGGCTGGCATTACTTGACGGGCATCACTAGCACTGGAAAACTTTAAAAACGCAAACAAAACCAAATTAATAGTACAGACATCTCCAGTGTAGAAGATAACTCCTGTCTGGGTAGCTGATGCCTGGCAACATTTAATGGCATTAAGGATATCACCCAGAGTATGAAGACTGATTTGGCATACTGGGCATTTGGTTATAGAAAGAACACTCCAAGCTGTGTGCTGAACATATTCTTGTAAGCAGTATCTCATGTTAGACTTGTACATGTTACTAGGTCACCATCAGTGAAATTGTTTGTATTATACTGATAGACTTTGGTTATCATAGAAACTTTAAATCGGATAAAGGTGGGATACTTATTTTTGTCTTTGCAAATGGTCAGCTGTCCAGTTTTGCATTTTTTTTCCCAGTGTCTGTCAAACCATTAAATTAACTGAATTCTATGTGCTGTAATATCTGACATTTGCAACAAGTAAATGATGTGGTAAAGATCAACATACGACACTGCAATATCAACATGTTAAAATTAATAAACCCAGGTTTTCTGATGTGTATTTTATACTTAAGTTTTTCACACTTATCTATGGTGTCATGATCACTTTTATCAGCATCTTTTTCTTTACACATTTTTCTTCAGTAGGGCTAGAAAATTGTAAAATATGTAGATTATAAATAAAGGGAAATAACTGGAAATCAGAATTCTTCTTCTGGCACTGGAACAGGTTGCCTGGAGAAACATGGAACCTCCATCCTTGAAGATTTAAAAAACTTGCCTGAGCAAGGCCCTGAGCAACCTAATCACACTTTGAAGCTACTTTGAGCAGGCCTTCAGATACGCCTTGCAGCTTAAACTTTTCCATTTATTTGAAGCATAAAATCTGGCTTCAAAATTTTGAACAATACTTCCCTTCTGTGTTGCTCATTTGCTAAAGTCTTTGTAGAAGCATCTGAGAAATGGGGTTGTCATGTTTAAGCTGTCGTCGTACAGGTCTCAGTTAAACAGATGGATGACAAGTAATGTGATCAAAGGAACAGTTGTTTATTAATGGGGTCTATAAAACAGTATGGAAAAGCTTTATGATAAGCCTTCAATATACATACAAAAATACTCATTTGTTTTTCTGTAAGACATATCATGCTCTATATGTATAAAAAACCATTATAAAGTTACATATTACTTGATTTCTATCATAAAATATCTCTTATTTTCATTTCCTAAGAGATGTCTTGCTGTTCACAGTTTGTTGCAGAATGCTCTAAACTGTGAGGGTATCTTTTTCCTTTTTTAAATTCAAAAAGCAATACCCTTCCTAGAAAAGAAATAAATGTGTTTTGCCAGGAAAATTGAAATTTGTTTGATATTTAATTCAGTATTAATTGACTTCCAATTGTAGTTAATAATATAAACAACGCAAAAAAAAAAATTTAAACACATTGGCATATCAGAGGTTAGCTCTGGAGCTTTTTCTGGCATGTCAAGAATGCTGATAGTTGCGTCAGTTGTTTAAACATCTTTCTGGAGACTTTCTATCATTCATTTTGTAATTCCGTAACTGTATTCTGTCACATCAGCCTTCTTGTTGAAAATAATATTCTCTTGGTTAATAGAACAAGAAATTACCCTTGAGATATTTATTTTGCTATAAATTTTCTTGGTCAGTAATAATATGCTGACATTTCTGCTGAGAGAACTTGATGAAATCTTGTGGTTTTGACCTATCCTTGAGAATCACTCCTGAGAAAAGTGCACAAACAGCAGAAAATATAGGAGTTCTGGTATGACGATGTCTTGTAAAATTCGTCAGAAGTACACAGAAATTGAAATTTTGTTAGCCTCAGAAGAGGATGAAGTATGAACCTCTGTACTACAGATGAAAGAGATGAGCGGGAGAGAAAGAGAAAAATTATTTGGTTTTGCCTATTTTCTGCTTATCCTGTCAGTACCAATAGGGAAGACCAGTGAGTTGTCTGTCTTTTTTTTTTTCTTCTGTCCTTTGTACATTAGTGCTGTTTTCCCAAAATCACAGATGTATTTAGGTGAGCAAGGTAGGATCCATCATTCTAAACAAAGACAACAGTACATCAACACGTTTGGGTTTTAGTCTCCTGTGCAGATATTCATCTCAAACAGAGTTAGAGGTCTAATAGAGATCAGCCGGATAGTTTGCCCTCCATGAACTATTTAGGGAATAATCATCACAGTTAGCAGCTCACGGAACTCTGCTGAAGTAAATCCTTCTGCTCTCTCCAGAAGGTGGAAATTAGATAATGCTCTTACAAAGAACTCATCAAAATATGCAGAAACATGAACCTGAGTTAAGCAAATGTGTTGGCTTGGGGTCAAAACTATGTCCCAAGCAACAGCAAAATGGTTCACAAGTTCAGAAGCAGTTATGTGAGCCCTGAGCTCTGTTTCTGGTCTCCTGTTTGAATACTACTGTGATACAAGCTCTGCCTCCATGTCCCAGTCACCAAACTGGTTTTCATTATAGAATGTTCTAGCATTATGCCTTGCAGTTTCTAAAGCACTGATCACATTTCAGGTTGTCTTTTTAAAGTGGAAATAACATTTGAAAGCAGAATGACAAATTGAGAGCTTTCTTTCTGTGACATGACTGCATCTAGAGCCTTTGTTGAGGCTTGCTGGAGAAAGACTTGAAAGTTGAGAAAGGCAGGACCTCATTCCCTTTCCAGGGCTCTGACACCTGGCAGATGCATTGTAAAATGTACAGAGTATGTTCTTGGTTATAAGTCCTATGTGGAAAAGATGGTTGTTGCTTTATTATTTGGGTTTTTTTTGTAAAAAGTTTGTATTACCAGCAATAAAGTAATAGCATTTCAGAGTACGCTATGGAAAAGCATTAAGATTTTTAACAAGACTGAAAACTGGTTTAATTACTAGTTAGTAAATTACCTGTTTGTTTTTTCTTTTCAGGGTTTATTTATTACTTTTTAATTAGGTAGCACAACTTGCGAAGCAGGGCAGATAACATGCACCAGCGTATTACTTTTTAACACATAGTTTACACTCCTTGAAATGCTGTTATTGAGAAGAATTTCATTAATGAGTATTGCTTACATAGAGTAACATTTTTCTTTCCTTTAAACTTGTGGTTGAGAGTAGGCTTACATTTTCCTGAGGCAATGTAACTGTAACTTTGCTTTCAATGTGAGCAATGGGCTCTTGTTGGCTTTGTGACAATTATGTTTTTGTTTATATCCTGGGTTAGTAACCAAAATTGTTTAAATATGGTGCTGTGATAAAATATATTTATTCTTGGCCAATAAACTGTGCGTTTTCACCATGCAGATTCCCAAGACTATTGCAACTATAGGTTCACTGATACAAGTATATTGAGTAGTACTATAGTCACTTAGTGGTAAAATCCGTTTACAATATTTTCCTCATAACAGTCAGCCTTTGGGAATTAGACAAGAAAACTTAGTTCGATGAGTAATATCATTTTGTTTAAAGGTAAGTTGACAGGAAATATAAATAAGGTTTTCCATGTTAATTAGTTTTTCTTGGATCCTGTGGTTTCCTTTTTTTTAACCCTCTTCCCTCTTTTTTTTACTTTACTTTCTTTTCAATATTATGTTACAGTTTCTCTTACTCTACTTCAAATGAGAGGGAGAAAAGAGGAAAAAGAAAAAAAAGTGCAGTTCAAACAGTGCTTCTTTTACAGAGGGGTTTAAAAAAAAAGGGAAAGAATTAAGACTGAATCATCTGTCCTAACTGTATTTATCAGTCTCTGTAAAAATCAGCATGTTGATCTCCAAAAAATATGACATCTACCTAATGCTCTCCCATCAGAGGAGTCAGAAGTTTCATGAGTGTTTAATAAAACTAAGCTAAAAATAAGAAATGAGAGATGGGCTGTCTGAACTGTGACTTCTTCCATGCAGTTACTTGGGTTCAAGTAGCATGCAAACAAAATACCTCATTATTGTATGTTAGAGGCTTAGACTTTAGATATTAAACATTTCTTCCACTAACCTTGTTATAGAAGCTGTGAGTCGAAATGAAAGAAAAGATTAAACTTACTTCTTTTTTTTTTTTTAACTGGGCCCACAACAAAATCAGAAAGATGCAGTAAAAGTTCAAGATGCCATTAGGGAAAAGATAGTAAGAGTTTAATTGTTTTTTATTCATGATGAAAAACCTAAGACAAGGTTTCAAATTATTATCAGCAACAAAAAAGTCATTGTTGAGTTTTGAAGCCTGCAATTATGTGTTAGTTACCCTTTCTGAGACCTGGTCTATTGTGCCTTAGCTATCTCCAAGGAGATGTAGACATGATTCCGTGTTTCTTCTTTTTCTTCTGTAAAGTGATATATTTAATACTCTCAAGTGTAAATGAGTAACAATGGTCTGTCCTTTTCTAAGATTTGGAATACTTAACTTTTTCAAATATAAGACAGAAAAAATATCTAGTGAGGCATCCAAGATTGTTGAATTCTTTCAAGTAGTGCAACAATTCTACCATTGTGTATAGTGCTTTTTAAAAATACAGCTATTAAACTGTTTGGTACAATACATTTTATACTGAGAGGTTTCCCTTGTATTTCTATTTATGAGTTCTGAAATAATCAGTATCTGAATTCATTTCATGACTGTTTGCCACCAATGTATTTAGTTCCCTATGATTGCTACAATTCATTTGTAGGGTATTTTAATTTATATGTTATTGAAACTTGCCCTTGACATTAAAGTACTTGAGATTCTCAATTCTGTTCAGTGCATGATAGTATTTCTCAGAGTCTCTATTCCAATTAGGAAACTACTCTCAATTCTCGGCAGAGGAACACTAAATGATAAAGAGAGGAAAGCATCTTCTGTAGAAAGAAAACCCTTTTGATACTGGAAAAATGTTGCAGTGAGTTTCCTGCTGTGACACAGGCAGCACAGTGTTTTGGTGCTGGGAGATTGAGTACCTCTGTTGTATGAAAATACGTAAGAATTGCAGCCAAAGTCTCCTCAAGAAATAAACAGGAAACTTTATTGTAAGAAAAAAACCCAATCTTTTGTCAAAACTTTACACATTGACTGCTTGCTTCTGCTTCTTTCGGTGTTCATACAACCTTACCTCCTGGAAAGCTGTAAAGATAGAATACTCAATCTCCTTCCTCAGAAAGTACAGCTTGAGGAGAAGGAACTTATTTTACTGCAGTTTCTGGTGCTGATAATTTGTATGTGCTTTAGAAAATAAAATACTCAGTTCTGATGAATAAGGTTCCTTAATACCCTGTCAGTATCCAGACCTGAAAAGTGGTCTCATAGAATTTCAATAGCTTCGGGGCCTCATGTGCCACAGTAACCTGAAGACGTGTCAGTTCCCCTCTTATTTGGGGCGCTTCACTGAATGGTCAATTCTCAATAAATGCTACCCACTTTGCTGAGTGTTAGAGCAGAAGAGATAAGGTAATGAAGGTGGTGCTTGGACTGAAGGAAAGACAACTGAGACTTTTTCAATTTTCAGAAAGAGAAAAAAAAATACAAAAAAAAAAGTTAATTCATAGTTGCTTCCTATAAAGGGATGCAATGTGAAGAAAAAAAAAAGTGTTTTTTTTTCCTTTTTCACTGAGAATTTATCACTGAAATAGATAGACTCAAGTGTCCCATCCACTCACAAAATGGGAGTGTTACAACAGAAGAGACTTAAACTTCTTGGGAAGGAGTTCAATCTCCATTGTCTATGAGGCAGAGCACTTACAGAGGTCGAAAGGGTTATATGTAGGGTTTTTTTAAGAGGTCTTGCATAAATATGAAACAACAAAACCACTATGCTTTCACAAATGGAACTCTGAATGTGCACCCTGTGTTGGAGAAAGTAGGCTATAATAAATTTTTTTTCTTAAGACACAATGAACATGTAAGAGGAAATAAAAATCCCTATGCTGATTGTAGTGTAGTTAAACTATAGGGAAGGTGTTTGTGAAATGTGTTTCTCTGGGCTTTTTAACAGCGAGTCAACTGGCTAATTTTTTTTCAGTTTAGTTCTGATTTAGATTCAACTATACCAGAAACTGGTTAGCTACAATGCCTGATAAGTTAGCCACATAGGTGCATTTCTGTGTAAATCCAAATAGGAGCCCCATGAATATCTTTGTCTTTGAAAATCTGTATGCAGATAATATTTTGTCCTGTGACAGATTCTTGGAAACTCTAATTTAGTTCTGTGGTTGTAAGTTGAAATATATTAATATGTTGGAAACTGAGAAATCCACCGAGCCAAGTCAGACAAATACAGCTATCTGCCACCAAACTTCCAGCAGTACTTCTGACAGTTTGTTCTGTACAAAGCTTTTGGTTATCTAGCTCTTTTCTCCCTTAAAGCTGTCTAGAATATTCCCAACCAATCATAACTTCTTCCCTGAAGTTATATTTTTTGGATAAAGCCAAACCTTTTAGCAATGAGGATAACTAGAACTATGCTTTGACAGTGAACTTGCTGCTCCTTGTCTAAGAACATCTATGGAGCAACTTGCCAAGAAGTTTGTTGGGATTAGGAAGTGCAGGAAAGAGGTAAATGCAATTTTACTTTTAGGAAATGTTTCATCAGAAAGACTTCCTTTCACTTCATCTCATCTCTGTGTTTTTCCTGTCATTCATGGTGTGACAGTGCCAGAGGGAGGTCAGTCATTTTCAGGTAGGTCCTTCTGAGAACTGAATTTGACATGTAGTGTTTTCTTAAAAAAGATCCTGTGAAATGGCATTTGACATAGTTATTCATGTTGATATACTTCTAATGAAGAACAGTAAACACTTATCAGGTGGAGAAATATTTTATGCAAACCCAGAATGCCAATTCTTATCCTTTCATAGCACAGGCATGCTGTGATAATATTGAAGGTTTGGAATTGGGTACCAAGATACTGTGATGGAAGTATATGTGTTATGAATCCATAACTAGTTAGACTTTTGACCTACATATTTCTTTGATTAGTCTTTTTTCAGAGCTGAGTTTTTTTACTTTTGAGTGTTTGAGAAAATTACTTCATCCTTTTTAATTATTCTGGAAAAGAAGGATTTCCTGATTTAATGCACCTGCTTTTTTTTTTTTTTGTAGAATATTCTGAAATGGAAAGAACTTTAGGATTAAAGTCTTAGTCTGAATAAAATTGTTAAAGACTTAAGTAAGGCATGATTCTTAAAATTACATATGACTAAGCACAGGCTAAAAGCTTCAGTTCAAAAACCCTTTGGGCTAATTTAAAGATTATTACAGTCACTACTGCAGTGTCCCATAAATGACATTAAAAGCCATGCTTTTTCTACATATAGAAAGAGCAGAATATGCTTCATCATCTTTGCCTTGCGGAGTTTTCAGAGACATGGTCTTTTGTGAGATCTTTTGTCTGTTGGTGGGATAAGGTTATATATAAACCATCCAGACTGGAAAAGGAGCTGGCGCCCATTGCACATCACAGACTAAAGGTTTTGGTTCTTATTTCTGTAGTTAGATAATGATATCATACACTAACATTTTGTGTGAATACCCCACGTAATCTAGATAGAATCAAAAAACATAGTGTGGTTCCATGACAGCTCCTCATCACAACATTTACACAAACAGTGTTTGCCTACAACCTGCAGCAGTTCTGAACAGCGTAAAATGAAGTTACTCTATTTCACACAGCTTTGGGACGATGTGGTAAGGAAAAGAGGCACAAATAGGGCGTCTCCATGTGCTCCTTCAAGAAGGTTGTTGCTCAGGTTTGCAGCAGCCATTTCTTCTGTGTCTTTTCCTGTTCCTAGCTTCAATCAAGAGCTCAAGCTGAGTAAGCAGCACAGGACCCTGCAACACGAATGTAACACTGTGGTTGTAACCATCTTCTATGTACCATCCCTCCACTGCCTAGTCAGCAGGGTTTAGCCATGTAAAACAGCCTAGGGAAGTTAGGTATAAGTAGAGGAATGAATTAGAGGAAGTGCAGGTGAAAGAAAAGTAATCGTCGCCCTTATTCATGTTATCCCATATTCTTCTGAGAGAAACCGAGTAAGAGAAAGAAATCAGTAAGTACTACCTTACTAAAGACACTTCAGCATGCACTACATCATTGCTACAGAACTCCTTGCTACAACCAAAAAGAGTTCAAATACACTCTAGCTCTTTGCTCTCACCTATGTTTCCTGCTGGGGATATAATAGCACCAATCAAGTTTTGTTTCCTTAATGGTTGTTGTCATTATATCTCATAACTGTCACAAAGAGCAGAAATGATTTGTTTTGCATAATGTAGGCTGTTAACATCCTTTGCTTGTCAAATTCTACAATACTACAGACAGCGCTGTCACTCTGTATTAATTTGCCCCTCAGCAAAACAAAGGTACCTGCTGTACTAAGTGTAAAGCTAAAGTGACAGAATCTTTTATGCAACTAAAATAAATATATCCCTGTCACTTTGAAATCAGCAGTGTTCTCTGGTACTATTTTACAGTTACTAGTGGAGGTTAAAGAAGGGGATGAGAGATCTCATTGACTTTCATTGCATATATATGTATCTATACTGATTTTAACCTTGCCCATAAAAGGTCAAGCATAAAATTATTTCCACAGAGCAGCTGTCTTCAGAGGTTTGAATTAACATAGAAGGAGAGTGCTATAAGGAAAAAAAAAAAAAGTTCATTTTACCCTAATTGGATTAAGATAAGTCTCAGACATCCTGCAAGGGTGAGGTTTCACTAGAGTACAAACTGCTGGGTTGACAAAAAGGGATTAATTTACGTGCCTCTTGTCAGCTTGTTGACTAATAACGTATTGATCGTATCTATAAGATATGCAGAGTGTCTGTCAGAAAGGAAGACACTCTGGAATTGAGAATTGCTAGCCTATCTCAAATGATCAAAGATAGATTAATACTATTAAGCAGCAATAAGTAGGCTGCAGCATATATCAGATGCAGAGTTTTATGTCACATGTCTTGGAGCAGACATCATAATCAGACATAATACCCAACCTCAGCAATGTGTTCCTGATTTGTGTAGTTCCTGCATATTTTCCCCTGCTTTGCTATGTATTCCTGAAGACATATTGAACTACCACAGTTTAATCCCAGAGGAGCCTGCAGGTGGCATTGTCCTTGCATTGAGGAGTTATTAAATTCTTAAGGTCACCATAAAAAAGGTTCCATTAAATTGAGTTAATAAAAACATTGGGCAAAGGTTTGCTGAGAGTGCAGGTGTCAAAGCCTTGGGAATTGGATGGTCTCTTATAATATCAAGCTAAAAGAATATTTTAAAACACATCACAATATGAAGATGCTAGAAATGCTGCTTCTGTGAAGCTTTGGCTTGGGCAAGATAGAGACACTTGCTCTTTGCTGAAGGAAATATTTAATTTTTATTCTTTTCAGACAGGATGAGTAGCAGTTTTCACTGATGAGATTTTTAGAAATACTAAATCACTGCTTTGTTGTTTTCTTCACATATGTATGCATAGAGAGAGACACAAAGATAAATAGGTATACATAAAAATGCAGATTAGATATATAGATCCATGGGTGATCTGTTGTTAACCTCTGTTTTGTGCTTAACAAGGGCACCTGAGCCTGCTATTTTTCCAAAAATACTAATATAGGCTGAATATTTTTTACTCAGTAAAGCTCCTGAAGGAGGGCAGGATTTAAAATAATTTAAAGCTGATTTCTTTAATAGACTTTGGGATGAGGCCTCTGATGAGAAAAATAATCATAAATTGGACTTCTCTTTAATATGTTATGACTGATGGCTTTTATTCTTTAAATGTTAGCATGAGATTCCAGGTTCACTGAGGTAAATAGCAAACCCTCCATTTACTTCAGTACAACCGAGATTTCAGCACAAGAAAATACATGTAGTTTTGCTGAAAAAAATCATTATGGCTTTACAATAAATAGCTGATGTTATTTTCAACTCTAAAATATTAAGATATGATGAATTAAAAACTTTCCTGCATTTATTGGGCAGCAAAAGAAGTAAAAGGAAATTGCTGTATTAGCAATTAATTTGGAACGAATCTCTCTAAGGCTTTAGTTTTGGATGACAGGGCATGCCATAAATTATGTATTTAATTATATAAAACAATCAATCCTTTTTGTTCTGGGTAGGAGTTGCATAGGATAGGTTTTAGTCATCAGCTTCTTCCCTAAGAAACATGATAAATTTTCCATTTATTTGCAATATGACTCTTAAAAGAAACCCCAAAAAAACAACCAAACAAAAAAAATCCATCACATTTTAGTGGAGGGTTTTTTTAAAGATCTAGTTTATAAGCTTTATTAATTTGTCTGTTTGCTCATTAGAATTTTTAGAGGTTTGATAGAAAATTGATAGAAATTCTGCTCAGAAATAGAACTACCAGATTTCATGCATTTATATATAGATTATTGCAACATGCAAATGTAAAACATAGCAAGCTATTGTCTTAATGAGTGAATGCTGGGTGACTTGATGCATGGCATGTTAATAATGTAAATGTATATAATTAAAATAGTAATAAAGAAAACACAACTCAAACATTTTATCCTACCCAAAGAGACAGTCCGTGTGACTGCTTAACTCAGAATTTCCCTAATTTTTCCTATAAATTTTTTAAAGGATGATATTTCATCCGGTGTCTGCTTTTTCATGGAAATGTGTCAATTTAGCCCTTGTCCTTAGGTATAACCTCCTCTTAACTCAGACTGCTTAAGACTGAAATAACATTTTGACATTCGTTCCACATTTCCAGTCACAAGTGCATATATCTCGGAAGCTTCTACAGGTTAATAAATTCTCTTACTGTATTCAGAAAGCAAAAGTAGCAATTATTAAAGAGAACATATGGCAGGTGCCTTAAAACTCCAGGGTGACACTAAAGCATATGACTTCAGCTCATTATAAGTATTTTCTAGGTTCTTCTTAATTGCTCTAGTAATTAAAATTCACCAAAAATTATGAAAATGCCAAACAATTAAATAATACATTCCTAATGCATGTACCACAATGTTGCATGCAATAAAATATATGTATTTTTAAGTTTTTGAATTAAGTTACTTAGTCATCTGTGTGTTTACATGGGATTTATTTATTTTAATTTTATTTTGATAGCCTTTTACATTAGTTTTTCAATTAAGAAATTATATGTTTGAGCATTCAGGTGAAATGCAAATCAATTTAAGGCTGTCATTGGAATCAAGACTAATGTGCAATAAATGACAGATTGTATCTATTGAAACAATGTTAATAGTTAAAAGTAATGAAAATTTCATCTTTGATCAATGAAGAACCTGAAAGGCTCTATTGAAATAGTTTAAGTGTAGTCTTAAAGCTATGAGAGTTCTTACTCGATCTGGTATTTCATCAAAGCCATTGATGTTAAAAAATAACTTCAGGATTAGAGAGTGAAGACTACACATTAGAGACAGAGTTTGATCGGTTTTGACTGTAATGTGAAGAGTGGGTTTGTAATAAACAGAATTATTCTTGTATATGAAATTGGTTTCATGAATGCACATTTTTAAATGTTTAGTGGTAGTAGAGCTTAGGTAATACCCTTGAGGAAACAGCTACTTTAAAAATATAATCTGAAATGCATGGTAGCATAGCCATTGCAAATTGCCTTTCAAGAAAAGGTTTAGTTATTATGTGTTTAATCAATCCTAGCTGTAAGGAAATTAAGGGGATAGCGTAAACAGAAGAAAACACAGTTCATTCTTAAAGGCAAAAAGAATTACGAATAACTGAGCATTTAAGAGGTTTACAAAAAAATTTTCTTTGCAAGAGCTGAGAAGGAAGGAGGGGGGAATGATTATTTATGAGCAATATTTTATTATAGACAAAAAGACCTCTAGACCTTCACATGAACAGAAAAATTTAAAGTTACCTTATCTCTAGAATGACTGTGTGTACAGCTCAGGTAGTCTTTACTGGGCACCCAGAAAACCACAAGACTGTAATTAGTTGGGGGAAAATGGTGTAAGTATCATCTCTATTTTGTAAAAATTGTGTAACTATGTTTTTGAGGGTACTACTGAGGTGCTGCAAGCCTGAGACTATAATTTCACTTTCTCTTTTACTGTGTAATTTGTGAAATTGTGAACGCGTTTTCACCCTGCACCTTATCTTTACCCTATTCAAGAATTTTACCCCTCAACAGAGGAAAGAATTTCCACTTGGGTGAAGAACCTGAGGAGTAGGGATGAAACCAGATTTTTATATACCTCAGCAGAGAAGTAGGTGTTGTTCTCGCTCCTCCTTTGCTATCTTTGCTATCTTCTGGATTTCTTACTCCTGTGGCATTGCTCCCCTCTAGATGTGCTACTGTCTCCCTACAATCATCTGATTCTGGTTTATGCTTCTTTCCTTAAACTTGTAGCAGCAGACATTCAACTGATCTTCAACCAAGTTCTGTAATAGAGAGGCTTTTAATATCTTCTGTATCCTGTAAGATACCACCTGAGTCACTGTGAAATACACACCACGTGTACAATAAGGTATGGACTGTTACAATGTAGAGATTGTCTTGGAAAGCATGTACTCTCAGAGACATGGGAAGGTTGTGGGGGCAGCCATTGTTGTGGTTATCTCCTAGAGAGTGCACGCTCGATTTTGTAAGTTTAAGGGTCCTTCAGCCAATACCTCCTTGGAGCAGCTGCAGGTTTCAGACTGTGGCTCCATAACTCAGGGTTTTATTGTTCAGCTGGGGAGAAAAGATTGGTACTAAGAATATAGTAAAACCATCAGATCTGCATGTAGTTTTTCCTGACTTGTAGATGATGTTACTGCAGTTCCACCTCTCATAAACTGTTGTGAAGGGTTTTATTATTTTCCAGATTTTTCTTTTTTTTTCAGTTTTTGGGTTTGGTTTTTGTTTTTTCTTTGTTTGTTTTGCTTGTTTGTTTGGGGTTTTTTTTGAGGGGGTGGTGTTTGGTGGTTGTGTTTTGGGGTTTTTTTCAGAAATGGTGATTATTCAGAGAAGAATGCTAAGGTGAAAACTTCTTAAATCTTCACTTAAAAACTTCTTTACTAGATCATTCACTCAGACTTAAAATAAATACCTGTTTTCTATATAGTTTAGCAGCTGGACTGAATCTATCATACATACATCTGATTATGAGTATGGAATTGCTATTGGGCAAGTCTAGAGCTCTTGAATCATAGAACCATCTAGGTTGGAAAAGACCCATGGGATCATCATGTCCAACCTTTCACCCTACTTTACAAGTTCACTGCTAGACCATATCCCCCAACACTACATCTAAGCAATGCTTAAACACATCCAGGGATGGTGACTCAACTACCTCCCTGGGCAGCCTACTCCAATATCCAATCACTCTTTCTGTGAAGAATTTTTTCCTGGCATCTAGTCTAAACCTACCTTGTTTCAGCTTGAGGCCATTCCCTCTGGTTCTATCACTAATTACTCGAGACAAGAGAACAGCACCAGTCTCTACAATGTCCTTTCAGGCTGGTTCACTGCTGTTGAATTAAAAAGAAAAAAAAAAAGGAAGAAGAAGGCAGTTTGTCCATATGCAAGGCTGCATCCACCTGCTTTGTTGTTTGTTTGTTTGTTTTGTTTGTCATGCAAGAGTGCTTGTTCCCTTCATTTGCATCCTATCTGCAATTACCTTGCATGGTATGTTCCTCACTCTTGCTACCAATTCAAGGAGGAACCACTCTACCTGTAGGTGGGATTGCACATATGCCACATCAATGGCATTTCTTAATGAGTTTCTGAAGGATTACTCTGGATCTGTGAAGGGTACAAGTAGAAACAGAAATCTGAGAGACATCAGAGGTACTTTGTGCTAGATGTAGGTGAGTGACACTGTAGAAGTTAGCATAGCCTGTATATGCCAGAAATTCAGGACAAGTTAATGGCACAGTAAAATTGTCCTGTAATAAACTATATTAACTAAAATCCCAAACAAACAAAAAAAGCCAAAAAACTCACACTAATCAGCCAACGTGTGGAATACTTTAATTCCAGTCTTATTTCTGTAAGAGATTTGTTGGAAGATATTTCACCAAAATTGCACTTGATGAATGTATTTTTGCTTCACACAGAATTTGTCTAATATGCCTAAACTCAGTGAGCAACTTGCAGGATTTTTGCAACAATGTCTAGTTTTAGATATGAAGTTAGGTTTCACCACTGTTCTCCACTACCTCAAATCCACTTCAGGATTAGAAGGTTGCATTGAAATGTTGTCAGGAAAGACTGTGGGTGTGATTTTGAGTGGTATTTGGCACTGGTACGTTACCTAAAATTACAGGTTGTCCCTTGAAGATGTTTTCTTAATGAATGTCTGAGCTTAAAGTAACTAGGGATTTGCAAAGTTATAAAAAGCATAAATAAAAAGTAGAGGGTTTTAGGCTCTTGGGGAGAATATTGCTTTATTTACGTGTGAGTATACAACTTCACTGGGGATTAGTGGGCACAGGCAGAAGCTTAGCTAAGCAAGGCTGGTACAAAGAAATGGGTAACACCTTTCCTTATAATGGAGAGCTGCATTTTTGTGGTAAGTAAAAAGTAAACTCACTTGCCAGAGAGTACACACTGGGTTGAAGGAAGGGATTCTTCGCTGCCTAAGTTACACATGAGTAAAATTTTAGTTAGTGTTCACCCTTGACTTTACCACTGGGAATAATAGTGCAGGAGGCCTGGCTAATGTAATAGAAAATGAGTTGCAATGACTAAGACAATAAAAACAGAATTATCATGTGACAGGATCATAGTGAGGAAGCAGGAGGTGGTAGAATGACTAATGGGAAGAAGATAAGAGTTTAAGATTATAATGGATTTGTAAATAAAACTGAAATGATACAAAAGTGAATGACAAGCAAAGGACAGATCTATGTGTTTGTAGTATTCTTTCATTCTTTAGCAGCTGAGCCGTGATCTGTTGAAAATCCTGTTTTTCAGAAAAACCTAGATATGGTATGTCCTTCTTCTCAGATATCCCTTCTAATCCATGTTGAAGAGCAAATTAGGATCTATTAGGCCAGAGCATATAACAATCAATGATACAATGACTGTCTGTAGCAAATGTTTTTGAAGAATCTACTGTGGATAAACAGACCACAGGTAACTGCTGAAAGCTGAGGCAAATGTTCTGCGTGGAGCATAGCTGTATGCATCTGTGTTTTGACAAACAAAAAGTGGCTTCAGAAGCAATTTATTCCACACATAGTCAATCATAAGCTAACATAAAAATAAGGATAAGTATTGTATACCGTGGGGAAGAGCACTGGGAAATTTAAATACCCAATGATTATGTGCAAGATTGAACTTCCACAGGTATATAGTAAGTAATAAGTATAATATTGCTTTTCTGTGGGCAACTTTAATTTAGAGTACAATTTCATCTAGAGGGGAAAGAGCAGATGAGAAATCTCTGCCCATCAGTATACATTCTGAGAAACACTGTAGCAGTAAAACATTGTGAGAACATCAATATAATGAATATCAATATAACATTAACAATGAACTTTCAGTGTTACGTTGGCACTTTCCATTCTTTTTGTCACTTTCATTCTTTTTTTTTGTTAATGCTACACTCTTATAAATAAAAGTAGTGGTAAATTACTTTCTCTAATCGCTTATATTTGTCTGTATATGCTTATGAAGAAAGTACTAGGCAAAGTGAGGGGTTTTTTAATAATACTTGATTGTGCTGTGGTGGAACCTTGCTCACTCAGTTTATGAGTGATGGGTCTCATTACTTCATCTTGGCTAGAACTGTTAAATCTTTGGTAGATGCCTTCCCAGAACTGATTGTGTGTATTGTACTAACGTATCTTTCATAAGCTCAGATTCTCTAGGAGGCTTTTGGTGGTGCACTTATGACTTCTCTGAGTAATGGCATGATTTCTTTTTCTCTTGCCAATTCCTTGCTTTATTTCATACTAAAAACCTTCTTAACAGAACAAGAGGTAAGACTGCTTAAAAAAGTAGTTTTTTAGTAGAAATATATTTGTCAGATATGCAAATGTGAAAGGCAGACCTTGACACACATATCTTTCAGTCATGAAACATGGAACTATCAACATTAACCTTCTGTAATGGCTGGGAAATTCAGTTATATTCATATCGTTTCCTATAGTCCACATTTAGTCCATACATATTAGGACAATGAGGGGAAAACAAACCTTAGGATAAAATTAGGATGACAGACAATACTGGGGGGGGAAGTGTGGTTAAATGTAAAAAATAGTTCAAGCTATGTCTTCAAGATTCTTTCAGAATAAGATTTTCTGTTTATCCTAATGGTCTCCTGAGAGCTTATAGACTTGCAGAGAGTAGTAAATGCCAGAGGTGTCATCAACAGACAGCAAGTCTGTCAGATATACTTTACTCATGTCCCAACCTGTAAAACGTCTAATCTCACACATCCCTTGGCAGTTCTGAATGTGTGGCCTTTTCTCACCCTGTAGTTCTGCTTGCTTGGCTTGCCGTACATGGTATTAACACAGGCAGCAAGAACAGAATGGCTCTTTATTGGAGTGATGAAAGCAGTTGCCTGTGGTGACATGGGAATAGACTTGATGATCTAGGATATCCTTTTCATGTCCTATGTTTTCCTCTTAGTAAATGGGATTCTGGTTTCAGGTAGTATATTCTGAATAGTGACCACTTCTTAGAATGTAAAGTAGAGATGGGCTTCAGCTGACTTTTGAAATTAGAGGAAGGATTAGCTGTTTCAGATGGCCAGAGTCAACTCCTTCCTTTCCCTACTACATTACTCCTCCCTGACTGAGTCCAGTCACTGACCCTGCACTCATATCTACCTCTCCTCAGTGTTTCCTTTCTCCTTCCACTTTCTAAGCTTGCTTTGTTCCTTGACCCTAACTACACAAAGAGGAGCTGTTTCTAGAATTTACCTCCTTGGTTCTTGCAGTCCTACAAATCACTAGCAGGGGGTCAGGGCAGCCCTCAAAGCTGGATGCCATTCACCACCTCTCTACGTGAGTCCCTTCTTTCTTAATGTTTTCAGTGTCTCCAATGTCTCAAATGAATTAGAAATTTCTGGTTCTCCACAGAATGGATCAGGCCCATCCTCCCAATGGATGGGGTTACAGCTTGCCTTTTTGAAATTAATTACTACTTTTTCTGCTTTTAAATTGTTTTTCCTGGAGGTAAGAATTTGTCCTAATCTGTGGTGGAGGTGGGTAGGGTGTTACAGAACAGGATGGAAGCTTTGGTACTGCAATGCATTTGCAAGTGAGTCTTCGTATTCAGAGAAAATAATTTGAAAGGCACATGCCCTGGCCACAGTCTGTTTGTCAATCATGTTCCTCAAAGTGTTTCCTTTGGTCTCCTTAGACAGAGATGTATAAAAAAACATTCACAAAAGAGATGAGAGTGCTGCTGGCCCTCTAACTGCTCTTCATCTGCTTTAGAGACACTGCTTTTATCTCTGTAACTTTTTTTGAGCTTTGGCAAATTATACTCTTGTTCCTTTTGTCTTTGTGCAATGTCCTCCTGTGCTTGCTTTGGCTTATCATAAATGCTGCTCTATATGGCTAACATATTCTTAATGTATTTTGCCAAAACAACATTTGCTCTTCTAGGTTACTCTTCAAAATACTCAGTATTCCAGAAGGTGTGTAGAAAAGTGCTTTGTTGTGCTGAGATGGCAATCACTTGGACAACTGCATAGTTTTTAATAGTTAACATTGTATTAAACTTTCTGTTCAACGCTAATGCTGAAATTTCTGTCAGCTACAGTTCACAGAAAATGTACCTTTGCCATTATTCATATATGCATTGTAATGGGGCAATTATTAGTTGGACATTCAGGGAAGTTTCTTTGAATATGTATTTTATGATCAGGTCTAGGCTGAGTAGGAGTAATTTCACTTATTTCTGAAGCTACTGTTTTGTATTATTTGCATTACAAGACTCTTAAAGAGCTTCAGCATGGCTTGCTGTTAAGTTTCATCCATAGAACTCATGTTCAGTAGATAACGCATTTGCATTTTAAGTAATATACAAAGATACACTGAAATTGTAAGACATTTTCATCCCTTGTCTTGTTATTAGTTAAAATAATCAAACAAATGGGCTTTAAAAAGGTCTTATAAAATCAAGCTTGTATTAGTTGACTTTGAGCATTAATATTTGAATAATTCAGCCTAATGGTCACAGTTAAATTGTCCACATTAAGATTAAATTTTGGGTCTCTGCCTGGGTCCTTCTACTCATGAGAAGTTGCTGTGTTGGTTTTTGTTTTTGTTTTGTTTGTTCTAATTCCAATAAAGCTGTTGTAGACAGGCTTAGTTTCAGCAAGTATTAATGTCTGTGCACTTTATTTTGCTTTGAGGTATTGTGCAGAATGCTGCAATTTTCAATTAATAGAGATTGCCATGGTAGCTTGGAGATCTTTGGAGAATACTGATTTTCTTTCCCACTCAAAATTAATAAAAAATATCTTTATACTCTGCAATTCTTGGGTTACTTTTGTGGGAAGGGAAATGGTATATCTGTTAGCCAATAATATGTCTTTCTAGGGCAGATCATTAATTAATGCAGGTTTTTATTTCAGATTTAATAATAATTTTTATTTTCCTTCTCAATTCCATTGTAAAATCCCAGAAGATATTTACTGAAACGGGAATGAAACAAGTTAGCAGGTGTTATTAAGAGAACATGTCTGTTGCTTTTGCAAAATGCCAGAAGTTGATTGCAGACCAACTGGGGAAGACCTATGAGATCCTTCCAGTGCACACAAAAGGAATGAACCTATAATTAAATTACAGTTAAACACAGATGGTTATTTTACAGCAGGTGCTCAACTTTGAAAGTGTATCTCTGGACTATTTTTGCTCCAACATGGTGTTTGGTCCCTGTTGGGTTTCTGGCATCATTTTATTGTTAGATAAAAATAATCCTTTGGGTTTTTTTTGTTTGGCTGGGATTTTTTTTCCACAATACAATGCTATCAAGTTTTTCTATGTTTTAAAGGAAAGCTAGAAGAAAAATGTGAAGTAGAGATTAAACACAGCACAGGGAAAATAAATATCATATTGTAAAAAGGATAACCGTATACCATTTATGAGATCTCGAGGACTAAAATGTACAATTAAATGAAGATCTCAGAATTTGTAGTTATCCAAGGTAAAATAATGGCTGTGCAAATATAACAAAATGTATCTTTTATTTCAATGTTGAAAAAAATTACAGTAGAATGTTAATTCATTGCAAGGTATATCTAAACATTTGAAGGACTACATAGTATTCATGTGTGACCTAACTCAATAATGTGTGAAAAATGCTTCTTAGAAGTACCTCAGTTCAAAGTAGAATAATTCCCTCAAGTACTATGTTCTGAGATAAACATAATTTGCATGAAAATCAAACTTGATTTTATGTTTGATTTTAAAGATGACAAAAGTCTATCTCGCAGCTAATGACATTCACAGTCATGGGAAAATATAAAAGCTAGTTCTGAAGTAACCTTGCCTTTTCATGAGTGTTCACGGTGTGGATATAGGCTGATACTGAGTGAAGTCTTCATGAAATTTGTGAATCTATTATTCTTATAGCATTGTATATTGAATTAGACTTTAGAAGTTCAGTTTGGCAAGATATTGCCAAAATAGCATAGGTTAATAGTTCAGCTTGGGCATATTGATGAACATCCGGAGACCATATGACTTTGCTGTAACCAGTTGGGTCAGCCCATATAAGTAAACCAGTAATAGAGATGCAGGAGCTACAGTTTTAAGAGTAGTTTAGGTAAGCTTTCCGGTTCTCTTATTGTTCAGCTCGTGTTTTTAATGTGTACCTCCACCTTCAAGAGCAGAGTTAGTTTCTCCAGCCCTCAGGCTGGAGAAATCTCATAAGATGTCCAAGGAGTGAGAGCTCAAGTGCTCTTGGAACAAAAGGAATGCACATTTACTTGGATAGTAAAGTGGCCCTTGCTGTAGCTGTGATTGGCTTACTATTTTTTGGATTGCTAAGTATTTCTTCTGTACAAGCAGTCTGTCTAAATATCTTATTTCCTAAGCTACAGAAGAATCACGGAAGTTTGTTTTCTGGTAATATCTCCTTTGAGTTATTTGCTGTAGTTAAGTAATGAAGGTGCTAGTATAAGAAAAAGCAATTTGGTTACAGTGGACAGGTCATCATGTATAAATGGCCAACCTGTCTCCTCTTTTAAGAAAAACAAAACAAAACAAAACAAAAACAAAAACAAACAAACAAACAACCAAAAAAAATCAGGATTTTTTACAATTAATTGTGCAAGATAAGGAAAAGTGTTCTATTCTAAATCAATGTAATACTTGTCTGAATGTTTCCCATTCATCTACTCTGAAATTGCTCTTCCTCTTTAGCGCAGTGATATCATTCCTATATGATGGAGTGGTAACTCTCCCTGTTTCAGCTTCAATTTCAACCCTTCCTTCAACTCTCACATAACAATGCAGACCACTCTGCTCCCCAGGGGTGCAGACATAACCTTTAGCTTGTACTGACATATCCATTCATCCCATTCTTCATTTGCAAATATTTTTTTTTTAATCTGACCTCCTTCATTCTTGGTTTTGCTCTCTCGTCTACAGAGTTTTTTCAGTGTGGATATTCCTCATATATCTAAAATGTGTTGACTCAATTCCTGGAATATTCTTCATAGACTTGGATGTTTTTCAACTTTGTTGTCTTCCTTTTTCTGCTGCTGCTTTTGAAATAATATTTGTTGTAACCTAGAATACAGTCATTGGACTGAACTGGTCAATACTAGGTGGGTACTATGCATACATATTAAGAAGCAGTCTTCATACTGGAGAGTCTAAAATGTTGAAAAAGACTGTCCACTGCTTTTTCACCTTCCTCCACTCCTCTTTTTCCTTCTCTCTATCTGCTCTGTGTTAGAATTAGGAGTGAAGTACACAGGCACTTTCTTTCTCAATTCCCCATACTCTCCTTTCATGGTCTTCCTAGACACTGAACCAGCATGTAGCCTCCTCTGTCCTGTGTTTTCTGCCCCATGAGAGCTGAAACATTCCTCAGACAACTCTAATGTATCCACTCCTGGGATACATCACTTAGAGACCTACCGTAGAACTGGCGGTCCTGGCATTTTACTCATTGTTGTAGCTCAAACTTCAGAGTGAGTTTTAGGCAAGACACCTTTGCTCTTCCCAATTGCTCAGAGGGAAATATCTTTGGGTCCATTTGGGCCTCAAAGTAACTGCAATTCTGGGCTTTCATCTCTAACCCTTTACACTTCAAAAACTCTGAAAATACGGAAATTTCATACAGTATATGTGCAGCATTTAAGAAAATCTTATTTTGCAAATAGAGCAAATCCTGAAAGAATTTTTTAGTATTCGGCATTGCATTTGTGCCTTTAAGCACTTTCTGCAGTGACTAGTGCTGTTATTTTAGTTACAGTTTGGACCATTTTCTCTTATCCCTCACTGTCACAAGATGGCATTTCTAATAAATCCTAATATGTTTACAATTTAAATTCGTAACTTTCAAGAACATTCTTTATTGAACTATAACACTTAGAAGGGATGTCTTTGAATTTTGAAAAATAGATAAAACCAGAGAAATATCAATTGCATTTTTATGCATTCTGTGTTAAGGGATGTATTTTTTCTTAATTCTCTGTCAGCATTTCCTAGTTGCTATTTTCAGTAATTTTAATCCTTTTTTTTAAAAAAAACCTCATCTATAATATTGAAACAATGAGAATGGAGATTCCTTTGTTACATGTGAAATATGACAATTTTGCTTGAAGATTAATCACATGAAATTCAGTGCTTATTTTTGAGATTTAGGATGAGCTGCAAGATTTATTCTGTTAAAAAAAGACTATGGTGTTCTGAATTAGTATTACACCATGTTGGCTAGCTGTGCATTGTTTCTACTTCAGACTCACCTTTATGGATTTTAAATTAAAATTTACTTAACCTTATAGAGGCAAACATTATAGTTCTATCATAGGTCAATACAATAAAATTGAAAATGTAATGGTAACATGGCAGAAAAAATATTTATAGCATCATAAAATACAAAGCTTATTTTCTTTTCTTTTTTAAGATCAATTCACATTCTTTGCTAATAATTAATCAGTCATACTGACACAGCGATTTACTTGGCATTACCTCTGATGCATTCCACTGAGGCTCTGATTCTTAAATTATTTGTCTTTGAACTCACCGTGAACTATATTCAGTCTTCTGTGGCTGATGAAAATTACTCCTTTACCTTTCACTGCTGATGACTAAACCACCAAGAAAAGAAATATGCATTGACACTCTTAATAGCCACATTAAGTCTTAAGGTATTAATATGTAAGAACTTTTTCATCTTGTATACATAATGTTGCTGTAGTGAAGAGCAGCATTACAGGTTACACAGGTGTGTATGAGTTCTGAGTGTTGTAAGTGCCACCTGCCACATGCATTTCAGCAATGGTAGCAAGGAGAATAGAGATGCTGGAATTTGAAGAAGTGTTCTCCATCTAACAGTGGTCTCTGCGGGAAATTGTCAGGAATAAAGAGAGCAAACCAACTGTGTCACAACAGCAGTATGATAGACACAATCCAATTCCTGCAATATTATGCAAGATAAATTGCACTGTTAACACTAATTTGGATTCTTGAACTTTCTACTCTGTTGTTTCCCCTTTGTCATCTTGTTTTTTTCCATTTAGCTAATGGACATTCTTTCTATTACATGAGAGCTTTTTTTTTTCCCTCTCTCTAATTGCTTCTGCTGCCAACTGCTGCATCTCATATCTGGGAAAGAACAGGTGTGTGAAAAATAGTAGGTTTGGAAAATATTAATTTTAATCATACACATTTGTGTAATTTTTAATTAATTACCATATTTGCTGGAATCTCAGGCAGATATTTTCCAGAAATTAAAAAAAAACCAAACAAACCCAAACAGAAATTAAGGCAGAATTTGTATCCTGGAGCTGCTTTTCTTTGATGTTGTTATGGCCATTTTCAATGTCGTAAGGGTAGTGATGTAGGTAATGTCTGATGAACTTTTTGATTTAGTGGTGTGTCTTATGTGCAGAGGTATAACAGTCAAAATGAGAAATAAAAAGCAAGGAGTTATGGACACTCTGTCCCTTCTGTTTACAGTGTAAAACATCAGTCTTCTACAATTGCTAGTTCTTGAAGCAGATTTCCTCTCTGAGTCTTGGCTCTACACATCCCACATGTGTGTGTCTCCAAGTCCACACAATCAGGTTTAGCCACGCTGTACAAGTTATCGTGCACCTGCTTCTTCAGATCTTTCTGTTCCCACCCAAAGAGCACTGTGAAATCCTGTGTTGGCTATCTACCCTGTGGCACCACACAGTTTGGTAATGACAGCTAACATGTTAAAGGGCCCTTTCATAAAGGCATCTGGTAAACAGTGTAGGGCAGGGACAAACCTCCATCAGCCCTAAGTACAGGTTCTCAGTCACAGCAGGTGGTGGGCACCCACTCTGAGTCCTTGCTCACCTGGGAAGGAAGAGCTAGAAAAAACTCTTTAGTAAGATCATCCAGAATAGGAGGAGAAATTGTCTACTCTCTAAAAGGGAAATGTAGGGAGGCTTTTTTTTGGTGATTGTTTCTGACTCTGAGGCCAATAGACTGATAAGAACATCTGGCCTGAAGCCAGCATCAAATTATTGGGAGACAGAAGAGGAATAGGTAAAAGCCAGCTCTTTGAAAAGAAATAAATTTATTGTGATAACAGTTCTCAAGACATTGAAACAAGCTGTTTGAAGGCTCTGTACCTGCATGGAAAAGGAGCTAGGAATGGTAACTGAGTGGGAAGTGAATGCACTACTTGCTTCCCCATGAGAAAGCCTGTGGTACAGCCTCCTCCTCTAGCCTGTCTTCCTCATCTGTTTTATTTAAAATCACTTTACTGATGCTAACTGCAACTCAGAACTAAGCCGCCTTACCCTGTAAAATTTCTAAATTGTCTGTTAATTTTTAAGCCTCTCTTGTTTCTCATTTTTGTGCATTCTTGCCAAGCCTTCTGCTTAGAATTTGGACTCATCTCAGAGAAAAGGTTTCCTGAGCAATTTTTAAAAGAACAGTATACATAGCTTCATGGCTCTCAGCTGTTGTTAAACAGAAAGAATATATTCATTACAGATCAAGCGCCTTTCCTCATTGCCAAAAATCTTGTCTTCTGGCTGGTGTTGCAGCCAAAATTCAGACGCTCTCAGCAGACAGATGTTATCAAAAGATTTCTCATATAGTTAGATTCTGTTACATCACTAACACTTATCTACCAATAGGATGCATCTCACGTTCTTAGTTGTAAAGTCATTATGTTTGTGTCCTTTTTCCTCTCTGTGTATACACAGTACATAACTGTAAAGACACCTTACAAGCTAGCACCTTCAAAATTCCAGCATGAACCTCTGGGACTGTTACTCTAGAGTAATTCATAAAATGTAAAATGGTTTCAGTTCTTTATTGATGAGATGCTTGACAATTGCTGCCTTTGTAGCTGACTCTCATGAAATGTTAAACTCATTTTATTATTATATTTTCTCCATTGTTGCCTTTAATTAAATTGTAAAGCTGTCATCTTTGTGTACTTGGCTCCCAAAGGGGGAATTATAGCTAGGCAAACTATTACTGACAGTATTGTCAGAAGAGAGATCTGGAGATATTTTATGTTCATGGTAGTAATAGAAAAGGAATTCCCAAAGCTGACTTTTAATGTGTATGCCATTCCAATTCAGACTGCAGGGCCCATAGCTCAATCCTTCTTTTGGGTAAAGAGAATGACAGCACAAGTTAATTTGGTCTGATTTCTTAGCAGCACCAAGCCTTCTCTAAATCAGCTCCATGGAAAACATAGATGGTCTGCAGATTTCAATCTGAGGCCATGGGTGGGCTGATACTGGGTGCTGGGCAGGTGCACATACCACCACTTCTGCATTTTACCAGAAAAAAATGTACGTTTTTCATAAGAAAAAAAAACCTGTTTGTATTTAAAGAAGTGACCCTTTCCATAAAAAGGCAAAATGAAACTTCAGAAATCTAATTCCTTGCTTGTATCCCTAGATTTGGGAAAATTAGACCTAGATTTGCAATAGTTTGTTTGTCTAATGGATACAGGAATGGTATTTTGAGAACTAAATAACCACTGCCTGATTAGGATGCTTGTAGGAAACAGTTTGGGTATAATGAGCACTCTGAGAAAGCAGCATTTCCAGATGGATTCTGGGAACATATAGAGTTGTTTGTATACAGCATATTGAAATTTAGTGCGTGAAACCAGGACTGGACAAATATCCTCTCCACACCTATGTATTCCTGTGCTCTAAGTCTCGTCTTGGGCAAAAAAGGGAAATCATCAGATATATGAAGCCAAGAATTTAGTGTTAATTTAATTAACATTATGATCAAAACACAATGAACTGATTATTAGTTCAGTTACAGTAATACTACTATGCACAACATTATGTTAATTAGATAATTTAGCTATATTCAGAAGTTAGACGAAAAAACTCCATGGATGATCAAAACTTTCTGCTTTTAAGTGTTATATTCAATCTGCTGCTGCTCTTCCAGGTCCAGAGGCCCTTGTGGGATCACATTGTATTGTCAGCAGCCTGTGAAGGCCTTGCTGGGATTGACATTGCTGATGGAAGTTTCTTCCTCCTTCTCCTTCTGGGAGAATCATACTGATACTTCCTCCCCTCTCCAAAGGTTTGGTAATTTCTGTATTTTTTTAATTACTCCATACCTTACTCTTCGTTGTGCTGCAGCTCCACATTCTTACCTGGTTTCGCTACAGTTATGATACATTTTTAATATGCTCAGTAGTTGTGTCCTTTCTCTTACCCTTAAAACTGATTCTGTCAGAGTGTGTCTTATTATTATGAACTGACCATGGCTGAGTTTTTCACAGCTGCAGGTCTCATCCTTTGGCTGCTGCACCTCTAAAGCCTCTATCTCCACCACAGGCCTGAGCGCCTTAACGCTGCAATGTTCTGGTGCCTGAGATAATTCATTGCATAGAGCATAACTCCTTATTCTTATCTGTACCAAAATTATTAATAATGAGTCAATTACTATATGCAGTCATATAAAGTTAAGTAAAAATGAAATTAATTAAGCAGTAGGAACCTGTGCATTGGAACTTGTTGTTAGAGCTAAAGCTAAGAAAAAACTCTCGGCATGCCAAATCTAGGCAAAGTAGGTCTGGCAGTTCTTGAGAGCTCTGTTGTTAGCTAATTAGAAAGCCTGTGGTGATGGCATACTGTACGAGGCTACAGTAGAGGTCTGAATTATGATAGAGGTTTGAGTAATTTTTATTCATCATTGTTAATCATCTTGGGCCTGTAGATGAGATTTGAGAGCAAGGTGGATTTTCCTACCTAGGGAGAGATGTGAGCTGCACACTGACCAAATAGGACTTCCTTACCACACCGCACACAACAGGCTGCAGAGGTGTGTGGCATCAATTGATAAACAGTTGGGTTTTTTTCAACATAAATCAAATAAAGATTGAACGCAAGCCAATATATTTTTTTATTACAATACTTGATATCCTATCAAAAAAGAAATCTGTGAATTATCCACATGTAATTCAGTTAGTGGTTTGTGCAGGGAAAGAAGTACTGTATAAGTTAAAAGCTTATTTTTTCTGCAAAACCTCCAACTGTTTGTTGGAATGTCTGGAGGGTATTGATATTTTCATTAATGTGGAAATTGTAATTCCCAGAAAAGTTGAGGATAGTGCTGTAACCATATTTAGAAATTGACTCAAAAAAAATGATCAAGCTCAGATTGTGTTTTCATGGGTAGGTGCCCTAGTGCTTTTAACCAGCAGCTATGTGAGTAGTTTGGTGAATAGAAAGAAAATAGATTATACTTTTTCTTCTCTTGAGATATATTTTGAAAGACATTTACTAGTAGATGATGTGTTTTCAAATTCATGTCTGCAATTAATTAAAATAAAGTTTTGGGGATATAAAAATAAAATTACCTTTAATTGAGAATTTTCATATGTAAAGAAAAATAATGCACAGATAGAGCCAGCATACTATGTTTCCAAATTATTTGTTCTAAATCAAAAAGAAGCACCCAAATTAATTCATGAATGGTTATTTAGAAGCTAGTTGCTAGTTGTATTTCATTGCTTTATTGCACTGTGTAAAAAGCATAGGTTACAAAAAGTATGATTTTGTAGAATACAGTGCATCAGTTTCAATTTGCTTTAATTTGGTGTTGTAAATCACTCCTCTTTTGTAGCTTAAGTAACAAACAATATTACTTTTAAAATACATTTACATCAGTAGTAGTATTTTAACAATATCATAGCGTGCAGCACCTTTTAATTATTGTGCTTGGGGATGTGTTTGCCTGAATGAAATAGATCCCTATAATATCCATAGTAAGTTGTTTAATACTTGGACTGTTGGTTGAATCACTGATGAGGGGCATAACATGTTCTCTAAGGTAATTGGTTGATGAATCTGCAGTCTAAATTTATACAATTTGATTAGTTCCACTGGCAGATAATTGGTAATTAGATGGTACACAAAATGTCATTTTCTTCCATGCTTCATCTTTCAATCTTATTTCTCAAACAGAATTTGTTGGAATATAAAATCATAGGCTAACATAAAATGGCTTTATATCATAGATAATGCCATGGAATAGAGAATTTGGGTGTATTGATATAATTTTTCACACTGATTAATTTATTCCTTTTTAAAGAAAATATGATTTAGGTTTATTTTGCACCATAACATTTTAAAGACAGATCATCTAAAATGCAAACCTTTTGTCTTGCAGAAAAAATGTATGCAGTGATAGTGCCTGTGTCATTTGTCATGTTAATTTATTTATTTTTGTAATTAAAAAATTATTTCTTTTTAAGGTTTTCACAGTGGGTTATTTTGATATATATTAAAATCTTACTGAAACTTTGAGAAATCCATTACTGGTTAGTTATAAGACAAATGACTGTAAAATTTGCTTATTAGCATAGCAGAGCAGTGGTGCATGTCCCATTATTTCAACAGGATAAGGCTCCAGTTTCATTTATTTGGAGACTAACAATAACTAGACAAGCCAAAAGTTGTCTTTAAACTGTTTGCTTTTTGATTTCTTACTGAATGCAATTCTAAGCTGCAGCTCAATTCAGGGATGAAAAACAAGGAAAGGAAGTATTGCTTAGTAAGGAAGACTGTAAAACCCTGTATTTGGAGCCTGGCTTCAGAAGTGTGTTAGCAATCAGTTCATTCCTGGGAAAAAAAAAATAATTAAAAAAAAGGCAGACATGCAAAATAAATAGGAAATAATCTGGTAGAACAATGAGTAGAGTGAAATGCCTGTGGAAAAAAAATATGTGAATTGAGCTGTACCCAAATTTAAGAACTAACAAATCCCAAATACAGGGAAGCTATACTCAGTTCTTGAATTCCCTGGTGTTTCTTCAGCAATATATACTTGACTAGGTTTATTTAAACTCTTTTCCTCCACTTCACTCATAATTAAATAGCAACAAAGGAAACAAAGGGTTTGAATCTGCAAGCTCTTGCACTACACATATTCACCTGTGTGCTAACACTTCATAAATCATTACCCCATGAGGATGGTAGTACACTGAACCCGTTTGGACCAGACATAAATTACTTTGCAAAGTTAAAGTCAGTGGAGAGGCAGATTATATTAAGGTTATATAATTTTCCTGGTTCAGTTAATGTTTGCAAAGTTCATATGCTGTAGAACTGAGGAAAACCTCCAGTAAGAATCTACACATCTTTATACTGATTGCCTATAAACCTATTTATGAAGCATGGTTATTGTCTTGAGGATCACAATGCATCCTGCTCTTCTGTGGCTTTTGCTGGGACAGATCAGAAGTAGCTCTGAGTTACTCTATGCAATTCTAAGTAAAAGGAATGAAAGGTGGGTAAAGTGAGAACCAAGTTTGCAGCCTAACCTAAAGCAAGTCATAAATAAGTGCAAATATAAACCAAAAGCATATGTTGTTAGCTCTGAAATGACTACATGATTCAAAACACTTGCTGTATACATGACATTTAGATTTAAGTCTTGGATTTTAAATAGTGCTAGTCCCTGTTGAGTGCTTTCCTAGCCAGTGAGGCTTTACTGCATCAGGATGTATCCTTTCCTCCTGACACGTTTCCTTTCTTTCTCATAATTTCTGGAACACATCACACCTCCCAGAAGATGCACTATATGAAATAAATTCCTCTACATATTACTACCAGTACAAAAAAAAGGTGGCTACCAAGAAGATGGAGACTCCCTTTTCATAAGAAGACACATGGAAAACGAAAGGGCAATGGCTACAAGTTACTCCTGGGGTGATTTCAACTGGGCTCCGGAAGAAAATTTTTCATCATCAGAACAATTAAACATTGGAATAATCTCCCAGGGGAAGTATATTCCCCTACTTTGGATTCAGCTTGACAGGTTGCTGGGCCATCTCATTTCATTTTTTTATAATTTGTTTTTTCTTTACCTTGAAAGGTTGGACTAGATGATCCTTGAGTTTCCTTCCAACCTGGTATTCTATGATTCTATGATTAGTGTTTTATTGATTGAAGTCAAAGTTCTGTCCTGCATGGTATAAAGCACATCATTTTAAAGCATTTGTTCGTCTTTGAGTAAAAAATGGATACTATCCAGCAGCAAATCTGATAGCCAAAAGCACATTTAAATGCCAGGATTTTATTTAATTTAAATTAAAAAAAATTAAATTCACTTCTGCTGCCATTATGGGAATCTTCTAAGAGACTAAATTGATATGAATCACTAACCTAATTACTATAATGTCAGAGCACTGTTTAAATGCATAGAAACTTATTTTCCATGTGCGGTGAATTCTCTAATAATTACTGATATTTGGCAATGCTTTTTGTGTAAGCACTGGCCATAAATGACACTTAGATCAATCATCTTTGGAAGATAAAGGTAGGCCATTTGACATTTTTCACTTACTGATTCTACTGCCATTAGTGTGTTTAGAGGTAGTGGCGAAGTGAGAAGAGGATCGGGGCTAAATCTATCCCATGTTGTGAGGCTGCTGAGGAGGGCAGCAGGCTTTTCCCTATCCTGCACACCCACACCATAGCCTCTCCACTCAGGTGACATCTGCTGGCACCCATAAGCAGCCACCGACACAATACTGCTCTGTTTTTTTCATAGTTGATCTAATTTTGGCCTACAGCTGCCAAATCAAGTGAGTGAAGAATTAAAAGGGTTATTGAGCAAAGCAACATTGATAGATAATCATTAACTCTTCATACATTGTCAAACAGCTATATCCATGTAGATGGCTCTCACAGCAAGAGGGTTCTATAGCAAATTAATATCAATACACCAATGTCTGACCTGTGCAGATCAGCTTCTTTTAATCTCTTGTTCTACCCACTACCATTAGAAAATTAACCATTACTGTGCCTGGCTTCTTTTATTAGTCAACATTAAGGCATTCAATTTAATCCTAAAAATTATCTTTATAGTGAGCTTATAATGAAGATGCAAGTTAAGTCTTGTGAGTCTGTCTATAGGCTGAAATAAGCTCTCTATAGAGTTGAAGATACTCCAATTTTATGAGGTAGGGTTTCCACTTGAAGGAAGACAGAGGGTTAGTGCTGTTCATTGAAGAAATAACTGTTTTCATACCATTCAAGAGCATTATAAACCTCTGTTGTATGCATCAGTACTTAGAAAATTATGCATTCAATCTTCTGGTTGACATTGTCTTGCCTTTGGAACTTAAAGTTTAAATATTGTGTTATAGCATTCACATGGTTGTCTCTTCTCATATAAAGAAGTTTTTATTAACCTTTGAGTTCTCAATTGTCTACTAATTCTCCATTAAAAGCAAGTTTTTATATTAAGCTGTTTAAAGTGGACTAGTTTAAATCACCATCTCTAGTCATGTTTCACAGCAGTAATGTGGAACATGATTTTTAATAATGTATTACCATTAACTGTAACCCGCTTTTTTTTTTTTTTTTAGTAATTTAAAATGCTCATTGATTAGAACCTTCCAATGCATAAATTCTCAGTTGATTGTTGCATTTAAACCAAACAATTTTTTGTGATATAGGACACTACAGTACTTTGGTTTTCATCTTTTAAAGCAATTTTGCCTTTATATATGTTTTAATTTCCTTCTGTTAGCTGTTGATGGAAGTCTTCTTTAATTGCCCTTTTATTGGAATTTGAATGGAAATTAAGATGGAATTATGGAATTATTTTGTGCTTTGTTTTATTAGTTACAAAAGGCTTGTGTTCACAGAAATAAATTTAATTAAATTTAAAAATTTATGCCAAGATGAATTTGTTATGCAGAAGTTACATTGCACAGTTGAAATGCGGAGCTTCTTAGATCAGAGCTACAGACCTCGTCAAAACTAGTAGTTCTCATCCTCTGAACTTCTCTTTTAAATTGGATTATTAGAAATGAGAAAAATAAGGTTTGCAGTTTGTTTTTTTTTCCTTTCAATAAACTACATATTAGTTGAATCACCTAAACTTTCTGTCCCTTCAGGAGGGATGGTGGTTTTAATCAAAACTGTCAAGTATGAAGGTGTTTGCAAGATTCCAGTTCTCACCATTGCTGCTGAATTTAGGTGGTTTTGAATACTAGAAGATGATTGTAAAAGTAGATCAGGTTTCTGGTATTACATGAATACATTTCCATATAGATAAATGGTGTAGAAAAAAATTAGAATCTTCTATGTACTCAAAAACTAGAGGTTTCCCTTTATGTTTAGAACCAAAAAGAAAAGTAGATGGTTTTAATAAAAAAGTGACTGGTTTATATTACTCTTACAATTTTAGGGAGCCTGGTGGTTTTTTGGTTGTTTTTATGCATTCCTTATGTTGGCAGAAATATATTGCAACAAAAGTCTGGAAAGAAGTATTCAGAATATGTTCAGGGGTTTGACAGCAAACTAACTTATCTATATGGACTAAAACATAGGGTGAAGAATGAAAGTCTTTCTCATAGAGGAACAAATCTTCTAACACAAGTTTAGTTCCGGACCCCTGATTTCCACTTCTTCCACTTCTCTCTCCTGTTAACAAACCTAGTACTAATGCTACAAACTCTAGGAGTGTTATAACTTTATAAAACACAGCAGAGCTTTCATAATAGAAAAGCAGAGTCAGTATAGATTAATGGAAAGTGGTTGTTCATTTTGCAGTAGATGTTGTGTTTTCTCCTTTTAGAGCTATATGATGCTATATAAAAATACAAACACAATGTGTTTATATTATGAGTTTTATTCTAACTATACTTTGGGGTATGCTGTTTTAGCACATTCATGTTTAGAAACAGCTTATGTTTGCAAAGCAGATGTTCTTACCTAATATTCCTGTACTAGAACATGGTGTTGGTTGAAAAGGCTAAAGACTGCTAATTCTTAAAGGCAGCTACTCATAAGCTTCTAGTTTACTTCTCTTAACTTTTGGCATTATTGCTCTAAGTTACTTGAGGAGGGATGTGCTTTGTTTGGACAAGTTTAAGACTCAATATTACTTTAGGAGGCAGGTTTTCACTATATGCTGGAGTCACATGGATAATGTATTTCTATACATACCTAGCCAGTTCTTTTATCATTAAGCAGTACTCAGTGGCACAGCCCAGCTTCTGGAAAGTTGTTTTTAAAATAGCTACATTTCTCATGTTATGCACTGCAATTAATAGTACTCATGCCCAAGATTGTACAAGGCAAATGAATAATCATGGCAGAAGTTATGTAATTTGGAAGTTGTAATTTAACAAATAGATAAATAAATGTGACAAAGCTCACCATTTTAACAAGAATTTACAGAAGCTTATTAAATGGCTTGTATGATGTAGAATCTGCAATAACTTGAGACAGGAGTCACTCAGGACTCATCATTTCAGTTTAATGTAAAAATATATATCAGATTTTCAATTTTTTAGGATAGAGATGTGCCTCTCTAATAGAAGGTGTACCTTACTACCTTTTCTTCCTCTCAGTCATACACCTGTCTTCTTTCATTTTGTATTGCTTGTGGTCCTAATAAAGGAGAGGGAGCAAGCTTTGATGTTTCTTTCCTTGTGGATTAAACCCATCCTGCAATTTGGCCAAGCTCTTAAATTTATGACGCTCAGTTTTCAAATGCAAATGCTTCATACATAAAGGTATATTTACAAATACAAAACAGTTAGAAAGACACTTGTATTGCTCTCAGTGGATTCATGGGTTATATATATGCTTTGCAACAGAAACATTAGGCAGCTCATTCCTATTTTGAATATAAAGCTTAGAAAGAAACATCTTTCCTTGTGAATTGGCTTAAGATGACCAGTGTGTTTGCTTGTTTGCAGTTAGGTTTATTGTGAAGCTCTTCTCCCTTAATCATCATAATAGTCATCTTCATAAACTTGTTTGTTTCCTGAGTAGTAGATTTCCTTGTCATTTATATAAAGGTACATTCTTTTTCCTCCCTACACTGCAATTTTTGCTATCTAGTAAATGCTTTTCTTGGGTTGCCTCACTAGATTTCTTGATTTAACTCACTCCCAGGGTAGTATACCAAATGAAACCATATGAATGCACAGTGAAAATAAGCTGTATTGTGAAAAGCAGCCTGTTCTAGGTGCCTTAGCATCTCTTAAAATGAACCATAGCTAAGCAGGTTACTTCACAAACCACTATCTTCACAAGACCAGATTTCACCTCACTCCTCATCCTCCTTTTTTNNNTTGTTACAATGGGGCCACTAAAGCATATAGAGTTTGATTATGCAAAATAGATATTGTCTTTACGGTCACTGCCATAAACAGAAAAGAGAGGCAAAGCAGCAATATCTGTGACTAGCTATTCTTCATACAGAAAACTATATTTTTGATTCAGCAGATAACAGTATCTTTTCAGAGGTGTTGCAGAACAAATGCCCTAACAAAATTTCATGTTTCAAATAGCAAAGTTGATGTGGCACAGACCACATGGAGCAACTGTAAAACATGGCTTATATTTTCTCAGTTTGGATGGGAAGGGAAGTTGAATGGGGGGAGTGAAAGGAGACAGTGCAAAATTTCAGTCTGGTATCTCAAAGCCAGGCAAATTTCTCCAGACTGAGGCCTGTTTATGCTCTATGACTTCCTGTGGGAATCATGGCTGGCTTGATTTCATTCTCACTCAGGGCCGTACAGAGCTTACCTTCCAGTTAGTGCCCTAAACTCTGGTGATGTTATGTGAAGAGAAAGATGAAGAAGGAATTAAATTGTTTTTTGACTGTCTAACAACTGGTAAGCTCTATCATAGTGGAAGTTGCAGCTATATAAAAAATAAACTTGTACTTCTGAAATACAAAATACAAAAACCAGTAAGTCATACAAAGGTTGCAAACAACATATTCATGTCCTGGTTTAGAGTCACGTTAAGGAAATTCTGTTAACCAGAATAATAAAGGAAATAGCTTTGAAAAGACTCTTTTATCATTGCTCTACTTTTGCAATAGGTAATTAGGAATTATCTCATTCTAATTTTTCATTTTTGCCTGTTATCCCTTTGATCTTTTATCCTTTAAATTATCCTTTTAATTTTTGTGTATTCAAAATTTCTCATGCCCTTAAGCCAAACTGTAATGATTTTTGTTGGGGGTGAATCCTGGATCCCTTAGATTTTAGGAAAGTCATGAATTATAAATTGGTTTTGCTCAGCCTGGTGAGTCAGGAGACACACCAGAAGCATGTGACTTGCTGTTTTAATCCATGCTGCATGTTCACAGGGTCTGCTGCTCTGATGGCAATAGCACATCATTCGATAACTACCACTGTGGAATCTGGTGTAGAAGCTGCAGCTGGCTGTATGTCTGTAGTATATGGGACTTGCTAGAGAATGTGGTCATAAGAATTATAATGGGGTAGTTTACAGACACTCTTACTGCTTAATTCCATGACCATAAGCATTTGTATGCAGTCTGCGCCAATGTTACTCAGTAATAGTATTGTGATTGCATAATCAGGAGGGGACTTTTGTTCTCTTTGAGTATATAATATGCAATAGCATGTGATACAGATTTATTTTTTTTTTTTTTAATTTAGATATTCCTCTTCCCTTTGAACAATTTTAAAGTATAAGAAGATTGGTTAGTCTTTGTCTTGATACAAAAGAGTTAAGACAAACTTTGCTGAGCCTACATACTTTCTCTTCAAGTCAAAATTAGGTAGGGTGTTATTCCTCAGGAGTCTCAATGTTTGTGTGCCTGACTCTTTATTTAATGTCCAGGAATCACACAGAAAAACTGTGTTTCAGTGGTGAGTGTCATCGAAAGCAAAACTGCAGAAAAGTAATCTGTGCTATAATGGCTAGAAACTGCAGAAAATTCCTAAATTTTCTGTTACAAAACTATGAACTTGTATTTATTAAACCAAAGGAAATTAGCTCTCAGTAGGATTTCTCTCTCTGTTAGAAAATTCCAGCCTCTTACTAATGAATCTACTCTGATCTGAAGACTGAAGGTTTTAAGTCATTTTACAATAAATCTAAAGTATAGTAGAATTTTTCTTTTCCTATGTTTTCTGTTCCTGTATGTAGTGCAGAAAAATAAGGAGAGTGATTCTCAGGTGTGGTCACAGCCCTGAAATTATATGAAGATTGTAGCAGGGAAATCTGAGCCCCACAACTAGGTTATCCTTTGTTATAGATCTTTCCTAACTCTTCTGTGAGCTCACTCATATTTCACTTTGTTCTGCTAGGAAGTGTGCACCAGATGAAGTTCACCTTGAGTTATATAATTGCTGAATCAGTCTTTTTCTCCCTTCTTTTTGAAGGGAAATTGAGGCGTCTTTCAAATGAAGCTACATCCAGGCATTATGACTCTAGCTGAAGGTACAGTTTGTGACATCCCATTTTAAATTAGACTTCAGTTTAAAATGAAAGCATCTTGCTTGATCTCAAGTGCAGGATGTTTAGGTGAGAAAGATTCTTTTCAGCCTGCATAGGAAGGGTGAGCTGATGCAGGGCAGGTACCTTTTATGTAGAGGTGTTAAAGCAGTGTCTCCCTGTGAAAGCATTCTTTTAGGCAGTAGCTTTAAAATTCTAGCAGTGGGTGTTGACTACATTTCTTACATTTTTAAAAAAAGATTGCCAGCCAGCAAATGATGTGACAAAGAAACAGCAGCTGCTCAAGGTGTCCTGCTGTTTCAGCAGTTCAGGCTGCTGGGACTGATTTTCTAGGACAGTTTTCAGAGGGACACCCCAGGACATTGTCTCTCCAACAGCTTCTCATTAATTTAGTGCTTTGGAAACTGAGAAAATGATAGGGTTTCTTCCCCCATCACAGAGTACACCTCATGTAAACAGGCTCACAAGCAAGTCTCCCTGGGGGATGTCTTTGCTTCAGCCCTGTTACTGGCATTTCTCACATTGACTCTTGCCTTTATGCAGACTGCTGGTAGAGCTGTGGCATAGTGGGCAGTGAGGACTGTTGGTACACAAATGTGAAACTGGGATTCCTCAAAACAAGAAAAAGTTGGTTCTGTTAAAGTCGAAAATGTTCTTCTGCCACTGTTTGAAGATGTTTTAGTTTTCCCTTCAGTTAAGGCTAGAGTGGCATAGGACAGAAAGACACACTGTGTTGTAAAGGCTGGTACTATGGGGAAAGGTTGATGAATTAGATGACCCATACTTCTGTTGCTAATATCAGTTTTATACAAGTGCAAGTCACTCTCTCTTTCTTACAGAATAGACAACCACTTCTCAGTGGAGAAAATGATGCAGTTGGCCCCTGCATGCATGCTTAGAAAAGGGCTTGGTTCAAGGAGTGAGAATATACCATCTGTAAATCACATGAATTTTGTCTTTCTAAATGCTTTGAGACTTATGTTGTTAGAGGGTTGTGGGTTTTTGTTTGTTTTGTTTTGTTTTGTTTTTTTAAGTTTTGCTTCTTCCTAGATAGATAGAGGTGGACTAAAAATGAGGGAGGAAAGACTTTTCTGGGACTGTAATGTATTTACTTTTTTGTATTTCCATCTTTCCATTCTTGTTACTGTATTATATTGGGATCCAAAGGATGTGGAAAATGGTTGAACTTGAGTTATAATGGAAATGTAAGGCAGAATAAATAGTTCTAGATGTGTGCTTTTTATTTTATTGTTTTAGAGCAGGAATATACAGAAAAAATATGGTGACTAGTCCAGTTCACAGAAGAAAAATCCATTGAAGGACAGACACAAATATAAAACCTGTGCCTCAAGAACTTTCCAATAACTGTATTTATAAAGGGTAAGAGAATCTGAACGAAATATCACTACACACTTGCCTTTCCTGATAATCCACTTTTGGCCACTGTCAGAGGAAGGATACAAGATATATGGAGCTTGTTCTGAGTCAACATAGCTGGTCTTATGTACTTACTTGTTTTCATTTCATGATATCAGTAGGATTGTGGACTTTTTCAGAATGAATGTCTGAAGACCTCCTCACAGGAAGATTTTGTTTGTTTGTTTAGGAATTATTATCATATACATATAGTCCTTTATTCATTTCCAGGTCATCAAGTACTTTAAACTCCTGAATAATTTTAATGTATCTTAATAATTGATGGTATTAGTTAATTACATAGTAGAGCAGTAAGATCATGATAAAAAAGAGCATCTCCCTAATCTGTGGTTGAAGTTGGGATTTGGGATTAATCCTGTGTAAAGCAGTTTACATAATAAAAATTTGAGGGAGAAGTGTGGTACATGATAGAAGAGACTTATTCTGGGATGGATGAACAGACCCTGAGCACTAAAACACTATCATACAAATTTAGAGCTTATGAACTTTTTTCACCATTTTTACTATGCTTCTGAAATTAAGGTGTTGTTACTGAAAAGGTACAGTATCTTCTTCTTTAACCGTGAGTTTAAAAAAGGAACAACAAACAGGTTGAAAAGTTTTATAATACGGACTGGAAGAAATACCTTAGCATTTTAACTGATTTAAATACTTTTGAAACTAGAAATTTTGATACTTACAAAATATATTTTTGTAAATCCACAGCTACTGTTAAGACAACAAATTTCTGAGCATGTGCGTTAGCAGCAGAATTTACATCTTCCCACATAAGGGGAGTGTGTGCGCCTGTGAAAAACAGTGCCCAGAGGCTGAAATTCAATGCAAGTGTAGACCTAGACAATGGAGCAATACATTACAAGAACTAGAGGCAGCATTAAAATGTCAATTAAAACTGTTAACATTCTTGTCATGGATTGAATGTGTGACAGGTCATTTTGCCTGACATTCTTGCAAATGATACGCACTGGGCATAAATGCAAGATGTTACAGTCATGCTTTTCCATCACAAACCATTTAAAAGTTTGATGAAAGGAAAAGAAAAGCCAAGTAGACAATACTATCAAATATTCCATCCATCCCCTCCAGCTGTTTACCAGGGTCCAAAGGAAGCTATCCAGTTGGAAATTATGCCCTCCAAATTACTGAATGTGAGATTTTCTGTTCAGTCATTGTTTTAATGTTTATCACAAAGACCGTGGAAAAACATGGTCTCTGTTTTTGATGTCCAGCTGTAATTGTGCTTTTTTGTTGGCATAGAGTGGACTGTATTCTCAGACTAGCCTTCATGTGTGTCTATATGCATATACAGAGAGATAAAAGCCCATTGGGCACAATTCTTGGTACAGAGCATTTACCTGAATCTTCCATAGTTACAGCATTTTGTTCATTGAGCTGTTTCCAGTGTTGGCAGAAGGTATTCTTGAGGGAAAAATCTAAGCATCAACAAAATGTGTTTCTGGTTAGATAATAAAACCTTGGTGGACTTGATCAGTTGGCAGTCTTCCAAATCAGAATCTGACATGCACCTGCTTCATTTATTTGTTTTATGCAGCTTCTCATTTAACATACTGTAATGTTCAGGGAAAGCAATCGGGTTCTACTAATCAAATTGCTAACGCTTTCTTTATTTAGTTCAGGAAACTGCAGGCAGTAATGCCAGGCTGCAGTTACAATACAAGGATTCTCTCCAGAGGATTGGAATGTAATTAGAAATATGCCAAACATTTTCAATAGAAATTCTTTAAAACAGAAGCCTATAGGCAATGATGCTTTTGGTGGCTAAAGTTGCTCTGTGGGGATGGATGAATATCAAAGTACAACAGAGTTGAGATATTAAAAGAGAAACAGACCTACCTACTACAATTTCAGGTTGATCTTTCATGTTATTCACATGGATAATATTTACAATACTAAAAGCTCAAACCCCTAAATATATAGAAAATTCAGGCTTAAAAACTAAATATGTTGTTTAGACTAAATTAAAAAAAAATATCCTTTTCATTTGTCATTTCTTCTGAAATCTTTTATCATATAAGCATGTTCTGCCTACAGAAAAATTTGCATGGTTTTTAGTATCCAGAAGTCCTTATAGTAATTCTCTTTGAACCTGTTATTGCGCATGTTGTTATTTGGAGCGACTTGAATCAATAGAGTGTTGCTAAAGAAAAAATACATGATATAAGAAATAATAAAAATTTGATTGTACTCAGTGAAATAATGTAAGCTATTAAAGAAAATAAGCAACATAAATTCATGGGATGTCTAATTAATTCATATAGCACTTATTTCTGCTCTTATGATTCTTCCCAGATTTGTCAAATGAATCTGCCTTGTAATGGCCGTGGAAATCATAGCTGAATTGTGGTTTTCTTAATACCAGGGGTTTCAAGGTAATAGCTTTCATGTATATAGGCAGGTGTGTGTAATATACATGGAAGCACTTTTTTGTCCATCATGTTCTAATTGTTATGGTAATCTGTGTATACTGCTGAAGACAACATTTGCTTAAATTTGTGAGGTCTGCAATTTTTATTTAATTATCTCTGAAGGTAAATGAAAAACTATTCTGTCCTGCTTCAAATTCCAGTTAATTTTCCATGCTAATTAACCTTTGTTCCTTGCTTCATAGCCATACTTTTTAATTGTTTAATTGCTTGTAAAGGAATGACATTTTTGACTTAGCATTCAGCTGTGTCCCAAAATACATTGTGGAGTTTGGAGCTCAGGGTGGGAATTCAGAAGTGCTTTTCTGTGCAGCACTTTTTGAACTGCAGCTGCCTGCCTGCTGACGGGTATGGAAGTCACTGTCAACAAGATTTAAAGTTGCTGTCATGTTTACACAGCCACATAGAAAAGGTTGAGAGAGGATTGTGATTTTGTTGAAATTAAGTACTAACAGTTACTGGACCATAGCAGTGTGTATTGGTTATGATTAATATTTGACATCGGCATCTTTCTGAGATATTTTAACCACTTTTCTTGTCAGATGAAAAGTACACTGCAATATGTTTCTAATCATGGGTTGTTTATTCTGGTGTACTGAGGTTTCTAGCATTGAGACTGAGCTATTAAAGTCATATAAGTACTTAGTTCTGAACCCTGTGAAGGGTTTTCAGATACATCTGGGCAGTTGGGAATGACATGTTTCTGTGTCAAAAATCCCACTAGACTAAACAAATTTTTGAACTATTAAATACTCTCCCTCGTGTCTCTGTGGTTTATGGTTTTATACCCTGGTAACTAGTGATAAGTACTATCAATATGGATATGTTAAAGAATTGTTTTTCTTTACATATGAAAATTGCTACCATAATATTTCAGAAACTCAAACATTTTGTTATGGATATTTTTTTCTGACAGATATTGAGCTATTAGGAACAATGATTCAAAAATTTAAATACAGTTTTTGTCAAAGTATACACAGATTTTAATTATCAAGAATGAAAAAGACAACACCAGTCTGATTCTGCAGGAACTTTTTAGTTCTGTCATTAAAACATTTTGCTATCCTCTGAAACGTTTGTAAGATTTCTTTAGTAACCTAGCCCTATCTTGCCATTAATTTTTTTGACCCTGTCCAATATGACCAACTCATAAAAAGTTTAATGAAGCTATTTTAAAATTAAATGAAATGACAAATATTCAAAATAGTGGTCGTCTCCATTCAAAAAACCTTCCCAAGACACCTCAAATAAAGAATGGCCAGACTGAAGATCTCCAAATCAAAGCTTTGGCTGTGTACCTGGACTCCTTCAAGGCCCAGGATAGGACCTTCACACAGTAACTCAAAGGGTGAGTCAGAGCACCATATTCTGAGGTGGGCCAGCAACACTCTTCTGTGCTCCATGCACTGTGTAGATCTAGCTATTGCTAAAGAAAGCAACTTACACAATGCTTCTTGATTTCTCTTTTAAATGAAGAAACATTGCAGTAATATTTTTATGGGAAACATTTGATGGATGCTAGGAATGCTGTCCCCATAGTAATTAGTTGGAGAATAAGA
The DNA here is from genome assembly GCA_013399075.1 of Chloroceryle aenea. NCBI lineage: Eukaryota > Metazoa > Chordata > Aves > Coraciiformes > Cerylidae > Chloroceryle > Chloroceryle aenea. Next base: position 74,821 of record VWZY01003494.1, read on the forward strand.
TGAGGTGTTTACATATATCTGGAAGAAAACTGAAAGTCTGGCAATCTTTACTCAAAAAAAAATAAAAAATTAAGTTTATCAAACCAAGATTTCTGAAATACAGTATGCTGTATTGGTAAGGCACTGGTTTATGCAAAGAAAAGCAAAAAACACCAACCAACCCTACCACAACTTTTAAGCACAACTTTCTTACTGAAACTAGCAATATTTGCTAAGTAGACTGACTATGTGAGCATCAAACTTGTAACGTTTCCTTTTGTGAAATCTCAACAGAAATTAAGAGAACAAAAGGAGCATATAAAGATAACAAAAACCTAAGCCATACAGAATACAATTTTTAACATCCTGTAAACTGCTCAAGTTACAGAAACAGGCAATTTCTTATACAGGAAGTGTCATTACCTAATAAGAAAATGCAATATCCACCACCTAATGGAAGAAGTAAATGCTCTCTACTTTTGGTAAGGCCATCTTAGTACTGCCTGAAGATTATGAGAAGTTAAAATTCTGTCATGTAGAACCACAGGTTCATAATTCAAGCAAATATCTAAAAGTAGGACAGAATTTGGGTAGGACTCTAACCAAATATAGTCTAGAAGGTTCACGGTGCTATCAGTTCAGTTGGTGTTTGTTATATTGTCCAGTTTGAAAGAAACAGAAGAAATTGTTGGTTTTGGTTTTCTCGGTTTCTTTAAGAAAATACATGCAGGCTGTCAGAAAGCAAGCAGAGGTTTGACAGTTACCATTACTCTGGCTTTGTACTGGAAATTTGAGACTTGGTTGTAACTAGTTGTTATCCTCCATTATGTCTTATTGTCTGATGAAGAGTACATGTCTGACTTTTTCCAGAGGAGTTTGCTAAGCTGCATCTTGTATTTCATGGAATATTTTAAAATCTGTCCCTTTCAAACAGCAATGAAAGCCCTGGATCACAGGGCGGGGAACTGTCCGGTGTGGCAGTTACCATCACTCACAATACAGTATTCTGGTATCTTGTGTTTGTGGTAAAAACAGAACAGGAATAATATACTTCTCATGTAATTTTGTGACTTTCACATTTTGTAGTGAATCTGTATTTCTTTCAGTCATTGTGAAAAATATGCCTAGAAATGTGTGCATCACTCCTGTGGAGGTGTTTCTGCGTGGAAGAGCCACAATCCCATGTGTTCCTTTGGCTCTGTGACATCTGCTTTTTTTTCTTGTGTTTTAAAGGTGCTAGCATTGCAACAGCTTTTTCTTGTTTCCTGCTTATAATAAGTTGATTTGTTATGCACATACTTAGGTAATGCTGTCTTGATGATTGCTGCCACATTCACTAAAGGGGGATTGAACGTATCTTGCTGTAATAGCAAGAATACAGATAAATTGTGCTGCGCTCTTTCAGAAGTGTATAAATGTCTTATGCCTCTTTTGAAGTAAAGTACAGCTGTTTGTATTACCAGGATTGCCTTTTTTGACTTTGATGCCCAATCCTGCATTGAGTTATGATCCTGCATAGGATGTTGCCTCTACTGACTGCCATTTCAAAATATGACCAGACAGCGTAAACTGTCTACTGCAAATCATGGCCCCTCAACGCTCATATGCTCAGGCTGCATACTTTAAACATATTGCTTTGTTATCCCATGTTTTCAGCATGTGTCGAGGTGTCTCTAAATCAAAATATATATGTTGAAATCCCTCTGATATTTGGACTAGGATGAAATCTAAGTTCAAATTTTGAGATTACTGATAGAGACAGGTTTTGATCCTGAATATTTACTGATTAAAAAAATGTTTATATATATAATATATGCAAATACATCAAATTTTAATATAATATGAACTTGCCTATCTGCCAGCACTATTCTCTTTCTTTCTTGTGTTTTTTCTTCTATGGTAAAAGCCTAAGACACCATTAATAGTAAGACAGAAAATGCTGTCTGTATACATTCTGTTGTTCTCATTTTAAATAAGCATCTTGATACATTCATTTTTCTGCTGAATTTTTGAAGAGCTCCCATATCCTATCCTAGAAAATCTGGACTTTAACTCTGTGCCATACTAGGAGTCATAATCAGTTACTGGATTAATCATCTGTAGTGACATCACTGCAAATGAGTAATACATTAAGGTTTTGTATTTGGAGTTGATGACCTTGCAGTCAAGGTATATCCAGAAGATGTATTCTGGCAGAAGGAAAATTTGTCTCCGTTACTGTTCTGGTGATTTTGCTGCTAATTTGTCTACTTTGCATTCATACTGATTTATATTTCACTCCCCTGTATGTGATATGATACTGCTGCTGGAAGACCAAACGTGGCTTTTACTCTAGGTCATAAAGGCATCTCTTTTAAATTATTAGACAAATATAAACTCTTTGCAATAATTATTTTCACAGCAAAGTAATTATAAGCCATCCTTCATTTATGTGTCAATGAAAATTATACCCATTAGTTACAATAGTATTAACAATGCTTTGCTTACAGGTGTCTGTTTTTTTCTGAAATATGATTTTATATATGTGATATATCAAGAGAGATGTAATCTGAAGATATGTTGTTTGCATATTAATTTATTCAAAACATTAAAAATTAAATTGATAACCTGCCTTTGGTATTGTTTCTAAACTTACAGAAAAGACAAGAAAGTCTTAGCATGCACAAGTGTTAGAAGGTCTAGAGGATGTACAAACAGGTAAAATGTAAAAGCTGATAAAATAGTTGTGAACCAGTGATATGTCTTGGGATACAGACATCAGGGAGCAATGTTAAGCAGTTCATCATTCCTGCCCTCCAGTGTCTGATGTTTCTGATTTCTTCCTTATTGATTTCAACTAAAGAAAATATAGAAGAGTATAGAGGTGACCCATTTTGTTGACAGATACATGTGTTAGTCTTGTACTCCCAGCAAATAGTTTAGATGTCAGAAATAATGGCTCATAGGTAAGAGATAAACACAATTTCTTGTGATTTCTAGACCTAGTGAATCAGCAGGTAGAAGGTAAAGATGCAGTCTGCTTTTATAGTTTCTGCTGTTTATCTTTTATTTGACAGACTGAAAATTTAACAAGACACTGGGAATTGTAAAAAAAAAAAACCAAAAAAAACCAAAAACAAAACAAAACAAAACAAAAACCCAAACAAACAAACAAAGAAAACAAACAAACGGAAAAAAGACACCAAAACCCAAACAAACAAATAAAAACAACAAAAAAGCCAACACAAAATCCCCAATGAACCAGCTAACCAACCAAATAATTAAAAAAATCAATAGCTCTCTCTCCGCAAAATCCTTAAATTGCTAAAATTATTGAACTTCATTGCTTGAGGAATGTATTTGGCACTGTTAACAAAACCAGTGGCAAGCTACTCCTCTTGTTTTGCATGATTTTATAAGCCTGATCATTTCATAAGTTTGATGTAACTGATGTTTTAGAAAATATGTAATTATTTTATTAAAATGAAAATTGGGTATAAAATGTTATTAATTGCATGTACTAGTGCACTACATCTAGTTTTCTTGAGTCAGGTGCTTCTAGGGCTCTAGTGATTTGATTTTTTTTTTTAACTTAAAAAAAATAATAATTTAAGGGATTTTTTTTTTTTTTTCAGCTAAGGGGTTCACTAAAGGATTTTTTGGTCAAATTCCTTATACAGACAGTATCATGTCTATCCACACCGTGGTTGTAAAATGCCCATTAGCTGGAATCTATTTGTAATATTCTACATCAGGGAAATAATTTTTATGCTTGTAAATGCATATGCAAAATGCATGGCAAAAATGAATGGCAAAACAGTGAAGTAAAAACATAGCATATGAAACAGTGAAGTACTGTTACATGGTGATATATGTATCATTCATTTCAATGCATAAAATGGTCATGCCCTACTTTCACCGGGCTTCCATTGTTTATTTAGAAAAATGCTCTTTCCTGGTTAAGTTATAGCTTTGGAAAATCCCTTCCGTTCACGCTCAGCTAGTCAGTTTTCCAAACTATTTACTAAAGTTGAGTAAATTGTGAAAGAAAAAGGAATTTTCAGCTTTTTAAGAGAAGAAATAAATACCTTTTTTTCTTCCATGAGAGAGTGTGTCCTAGATGTTCAGTGCATTTCATCATGAGTTTCAGGGCACAAAAAATGTCTTTTAGTTTATTCCATATTAGGAGCAATTGTGAATGAGAGATCCAAATAATTTACAACTGGGATTAGATTTACGCAGTGGTGTTGAGATTAAAAATGTCTCTGAAATGAGAGACTGTAGCTAGTGCTTAATGAACTGTACTGAATGCTTTCCACACATCATTCCACAGCCTAACCAGTTGCCATTCCAGTCCTTGAAGATCAGATGCTGTTGATATCAGAACATACGCATGAGTTGTGGAAAGTGTACCTGTTGGTGTTTAAAAAAAAAAAAAAAAAAAGCTGTACATACAGTGCAGTTCCTAAATAATGTGACTGTTTTTTCATACACCTACTTACTTTTCAGTGTGTGTTATTTCCTACGCTTTCAAATTGTAAACTGGACATGTCTAGTTATTTAGTGCAGGTTTATGGCTTGGGTTTTTCATATAATCCAAGTGGAAGGATTTACTATTTCTGAGAGAAGAAGCTTTTCCCTGTGGAAGACAAACAAACTTTTGGCAAGTCTGGAAGTTTCCAGTCTGCTAAAAAGTTGCTATGGGTTGCCAATTGTGACAAGAAAGTTTTCAGTACCCTTTATTTATTGTAGAATTCGAAACAAAATGCAAGTGTAAGGTAAAATTAAAGTCAAAACCTTTTATCAGCTCACCAGGATCTCTTCAGCTAAGGACCTAATAAGAAAGAAGCTATGCAACTTAATCTACTATCCACAAATTTTATTTTTTTTTTTAATTCCTTAAACAGAATACTTACTAAAAGATTTAGTGCAATTTTTCCCTGATATAAATTATTTATAGTACAGAAAATAGGTTTTCTCTTGAAGTATCATTCTTTAATTGCTTTCAGTTAAGTGCATATAGTCATAATCTATAGGAACCTGTATATTCCAGTGTTTATGAATTTCTCTGGTTTATTTTGGTTGAGAATGGAATGAAAAATTATTGCATGCAGAGATCTAAATCTAGAATTAAAGTTGTTATAAGAAGTATATATAAGTATATATAATAAGTATATGTAAGTATAATTATCTGGTAGTTAAAAGGTGAAAGACTAGTAGAAAATATATTGGTTTTTTTTTCTGTGGTTACAAGTAAACTGTTAGGCTGGATGTTCCAAGTCAAAGTTACAAAATTGCAAAAAAATTATAATGAAAAAGATTTGAAATGCAAAGTTATCCAAATATGCCTAATGGGGACTTTGTTCTCTTGTGATTCTTTAAGCTAGTTGTGATGTTTTTCTTGTGAGTAAACCTTTTTAGAAATAATGATTTGTAAATTTTATTTTTTTTAAATAAAGACTGAAAATTTTTCATATTAGAGTTCTCAAACTAAAAACAATAACAGTTTAGATCTGTTACATGTAAATAAATCCTGTAATAATCTTTATTTAACATAGATAAGTTATTTAATTCTCAGTACATTCTAAAAAAAAAAAAAAAGCTAGAAACCGACAATAAAATAGTGCATAATGATGTAGGTTAAAATTATGTCTATTTCTGTCTTTAAATGACACTGCAGGAAGCCATATACTTTCTGCTACCATTGAGCTGCATTATGTGGGTGCAGGGTAATTACAGAATATTTTTAAATAAGACATTAGTCTTTAGTTAACCTTCATGAACCAGCTAACAAGTGAACCATAGTGGTGTGTATACATGGAAACAAACCAATTAAAACCCCTGCAAAAACCACATGTAACTAAAGGAAAAATCTTATAGGATCCAGAAAAATGTTTCTTTTAAGTTTTCTAAACAGGAGTGAAAGGTCATTTATATGACTCAGTCACACATATGCTCAACAAACTACTCTTTGTCCTTAGTTTCTCAATTTCTGGTGTCAAGTTCTCATTTATAAACCTAACTGTGATGTAATTCATAAGATAATAACTCCAGAAAAAAACATTGGAAGGCATATTAGTTATTTGTGGACTGTGGATGATCTAATAGCCCCGATGATTAAGAATGAGAACGGTATATATCACACTCCTACCATCAAACACTAGTGTTGTTTCTTTCCCTATGTATAATTGATTCTCTTGAACCAGAACGCCTTTCATTAGGTACTTCAAATACTACTAGGTTTTTATCTTCACAAAGAAACCAGAGTTGCATTAGTTTGGACACCTACACTCAATCTGGTTTTGAGACTGTGCACAGCAAAATTGTATTACATTAGAGCAGTAGTATGAATAATTATTATTATTTGTGTTACTGTAGCTCAGTTAGATCTGAGAGCACAAACGTAAATACGTGACCCATTTTGCCTCATTAAAGTGTGAGAGATTATTCATCGTAAGTAGTAATACTTGCAATGAGAACAACATTAAGAAGTGAATGGTAGTTAAATGTCCATGTGAGAACACATTTAGGGACCAGATATTTCTTTAAAACCATTAGCTCCCCAGAAAAGTTAAATTAAGAAAGGAGTGAAAATTAGCCTATGTGTTTAATTGGTCTTTCAAATAATACATCTCTGCCTTAGAATCCTTGAGGTGTATGACAAAACTCTAAATTACTTCAGTGAAGCTGAGAATAAACTCTTTGTTCTTAATATCTTATATGTGACTTGCCTGACTTAATTTTAACTTTCCCAGATTTTGTTCGTTGTTTTTTCACATGCACTAACTGATTCTGGACATTGATTTTGTATTTTCTTTCTCTTTTCTCACAGGTGCCTTTTCACCCTCATTTTTTTTTCATCATCTATGGCATATCTGCTCTGCATGTTTAGCCTTCCAGTATAAGCATGCAAGGTCCATTTGTACGGTATGACATCTAGTTCAATTTTAAGAGAGTAAAAATTGTAGAAATTTAATGTATGAAAGAACATATATCCCTTCATTCTTCATGGAGTATTCACCAGTTTCTCATGAATAATAACTCCATTAGTTTGGAAGAGTGAAGGACTCAAAACTTTTGCTTCTCCTGTTGTCTGCAGATCAGTTGTTATGCCCAAAACCAAGTGAATAATGTTAAATATTTTATAACTTCAACAACATGAAGAAACAGTAGATAACTCTTTGTTTTTTCAATACATATTTTTCTGCCTTTCTTATTGAAACTGTATTTCATATGCAAGACCCAAGTCACCTTGACAAAATCACAGTGCAGCTCAAAACCGTCCAGAAGAAATAGTTGCTTGTTCAAGATATCTGATGTTTGTGTGCTTCCCCTCCCAAGCTATATATATGAAGATATTTCAAGTATCTTTTAGAAAAACATATAAAAAAACCCACAAAACTGACAGTAAGCAAATTATTAAAAGTCATGCTGTTTATTGGATAATGCTAACCATTTTTCTTGGTGTGGTCTGTAGCAATGGTACTTCAAAAATTTCTTCAAATTCAACTTTGGTATGGATGACAGTGAAGACCCAAAACGCTAAGTGAATTCTGTGGGATTTTCTATCCCAGATTGTATGAATATGTCTGCATTAATGAGTAACATGACCTCAACAGAGGTGATCTCTGTTGATCTGCAGAGCTGATCAGATGGAGTGGAGAACCTGAGAGCCACACTGTGTCATTTTGGAGAGTTTTGCTTTGGACTTGCTTAGTCTGTTATCATGGCTGAATGCCAGGTGGCAGCTGGAGCTCTTTTATTGCTTCAGTTTGATCTGAAGGCCTTCTTCACAATGCAAAACATGTAACATAGCAAGTAGGGGCAATTTAGAAATGCACTTCACAAACACACTCCTGACCCCAATGAAATTCCCAGTGTAGGTGTACCTTTGAAGTCTGGTAGCTAAAGGAAAGGAATCGGGAAGACAAGCTTTCTGGATTTCATATACCTAGAATCCTGTGCTCTTTAAAGACATAGTTGTGAAACTTTCTCTGTTGAGAGGAGGGCAAGAGAGTCACTTTATGTGAGAAAAAGAAATGGAACTTAGTGTCAGGGACTGTTGGGTATGTAAAGTGAGCATATTTCTGCCAAGTAAATGAAGCTCAATTGTAGTTGCTTGTGGTAGCCTTATTCATGAGATGTGAGCACTTACCCTAAGTAGTGGTTAAGAATAAAAATCCACTAACTGAAAACTTGTGTGGAAAGGAGCTCACCTGGGGATAGAAAGGAGGTCCCATCCTGCTGCAGGTTTACTCTTCTTTTTGCATACTGAAGAAGATATTTTGACAATATTGACATGAACAGAATGCCATGTCTCCAAATTCCAGCACCTTTTAATCGCAGAGTTAAATTTGTTTGGAGACTGTTTTGCATCTAATGATAAATTGATGGCAAGTTGCCAAATAAGTACTGTGGACTACAGGAGGAGTATCTAAGTCATGGTGCTTTCAGGAACTCACCATGGTCAAGTCCAATTGCATGTTATACTTTCAGCAGCTCTGAAAATAAGCTAAAAATTAAAGACCTTAGAGAATAAAGTTGAATACTTTCTTAGCAATTAATTGCTAAGTATCTCTGATCAAGCTTTTTCTCATAATTGGTGCATGCAAAGCATAATATGTCACTAGCCGGCAGGGTCATAGTGTAATACCCTTGCCATGGCTGGTAAAACTTCTGCCTATTGAATACAATATTTCAATCCTTTTCATGTTTGGTTTGGTTTTTTGTGTTTTTGTTTTGTTTTGGTTTTCATTTTGCTTTTTTCTTCAGTGGTTATTTCTGAAATTAGTATGACTGCTATTCTTTGAGAGCTGTGAGCATTCTGCTGGAAAAGATACATGTGTTCCCTCAATTAGTGACAGTTAGTAAGGCATCTCTCTGTTCAGATAGTTTTTTTTGTATTTCACATACATTTGTGGTATTATCTTTCAAGTCTGAGTAATGTTCATTACATTTTGGGTGCCACTGTAGATCAAAGTAATTTCTGTATGAACAAGCTTTCAATTTGGCAATGAGTGAGTGACTGACAATGAATAGAAGAATGTTTTAAACTTTTTTATGAAATGGTTGTGAATAACGTAATCCAGAAGATATCAAATTATCACATACAAAAGCACTAAAGCACTCTTCTTTCCATGCACTACTTGATACCCATCTACTAGATTTTGGCATATGCTTTTAACTATTATGTCTTGAAAGTATGAACAAGAATGCTGGAAGCAAGTGCTTCACTGTTGCCATTATTTTTTTTCCCATTAGAAACACATTAAAAACTCCTATGCAGTGATTTATTTGGGCAGCTGATGTTCCTCTTAATCTATCATATTTTATACTTTTTATTTTAACTTACATTTATGCAAACCTTCATTTTGCAGAGATTATTTATAATTCCACCATATATATGCAGTCCTTTCCAACCATATGTCATCCTCAGCTCAATTCCAATCCAAAGTGTTTTAAAATTCAAAGTATACACTTAGCTAAGTCATTAGTATTATTAGTGAAAATGATGGACAAAACCAAACCCATAAGGATTGTGGCCAGGCAAGCCTCCTCTGTTTTTTGTAACAAACTATGGAAAACTATTTTGGGTTATCGTTATTTAGTCAGTTTTTGCATGTGGTTTTTTACTGTTTTGGTTTGTGGTTTTTTTTTTTTTCTAATTTACCTGACCAATCTGCTTGTCACATGCTGAAGAGAATGTCAAGTGAGATGCTGTGAAAACTTGCCGAAATCTACTTTGTAAGAGGGTTTATTTCCTGTCTCTTAAACACACTAGCCTGTTGAAAAAGGAAATCAAATTCATTTGATGTTTTTGGTGTTGTCGTGTCTACACTGTTTGCAATTTTTCTGTACAACCTTCTAGATGGTAACAAGTACTTAAGTAATTTATTGCAGGAATTTTGGGGGAGTTGAAGTTAACTATCTGGCCTATAATTGTTTCCCTCTTCCTCTTTTTTTTTTTTAATCAGGCACTCTGTTCTCATATTTTTCTTCTTATGGCAATATTGCAACTCCTCAGACATAGCCATAAAGAACTCAAGAATCACTTTCTCCAATTCCTTTAGTGTCCTAGAATAAAACAGTATATTCCAGTAACCTGGAAACAAGCTGCTTTTCAGACAGCTTCCCACACTGCTTTTCAGGGTGCACACCGTACTTCATATTTCATTTCAGCTAAATTGTTTGTCCTTAACATTCATTCAAAAAAGCCACAGTGTTCATATTGTGAAAGTCTGAGACAGCAACATTTCTATGAACATTAAATAGATACATAAGAAGGAAAGAATAAGGAGGAATACATAAGTAAGTCTTCACTCAAGAATTTAGGAGAAAATGAGACAAAGTCAGCATTGTATTTTTCATATGTCTGCAGGAAATTATTTAAAATAGGCAAATTTATACTCTACCTCTTGATCTTTGCTAATTGTTGTCTTTAGTATTTTAAAAGCATCTTGCTATGTTTAAGGTTTATCTGGCCATTAATGTGTACCTCTTGACATCTGCAGAACACTTTAATGGGAAGTATCACTGATGCAACTGTTCCCTCAAGGTGTAACACCTAGAGAAGGGAGAAAATGATTAGTCATAGTGACAGAATGAACATTTTGGAATCACTCTTCAGAGTATATCATTAAAAGAAATCAATAAGATGAATGAATATATAGAGGCCAATAGTATTTACTAGAGAAGAAACAGGGAAAATAAAACAGCCATACTTTGCATTATTTAGATTTTGCTCTGTGATCTCATCCTCTAGTATGATGAAACCTTGAAGGGATGTAACAAAGGTTATCTTTACTGTTTGGTGTTTGTGCTCTTCATAGTCCTAGTGCACATCCATGTCTCATGCAGAAAGACAGTCAGATGGCTGGGTTTAGTTTTAAATTTAGTTTTAAGATCATAAATTTACCATCATAAATTGTAGACAAAAAATTAAATTATTCTGTGCATTCTTTACCAACCTGACTTCTGCATGTCAAAAATGTGTTTATTGTGCTTTATTTTGGATGACTCTAAGAATATAATTTTTCTGTTCAGCATTGGTGTATGAGTTGACACATAGATAAATCTGGAAAAATATGGCTTCAAGTCTATTAACTCTTCATCCTGCATTATTTATGGCAGATTATGATTCGATGGTTCCTCCCTAAAGGAGCGGCAACTAGATGATGTGATACATCTGTGGCTAGTGTTATGCTTAAGTAAAACAGGTACATTACAAAGATGGGGAGATGAAATATACCTGCTTATACCCAGGTACTTCTATGTTTTGACCAGTACTTAAATGTACCCAGATGACCATATGCTTACAAAAAAACCTGAGACCTCTATGTTTGACATGGGCACATTATCTTCAGCCATGCAAACCTGCTCATGCATGTAATTTTATCTGATGTATATACTTCTATTAGAATTTCATGGAAGATCCCACTAAGTTTACTAATACTGATTAGTCCTGTAAATCAACTGTGCTAATTTTTTACTGTAATGTGTTAATAATATCAATAGCTATTGCTTTTTTGAGGAAACTTCTTGATTTGACACCAGCATACAGGCACTGATATTGACACTGTCATGGATAATTAAACTATGTAACATGTTAATGTAAGAAAATAGCTAATGCACATGGTAAGAATAGAATATGGCAACAGAGAATCAGGAAAAATGTTTTTAAATCCTGCTTAAATGGTTACGGTTGTTTCTGACAGAGTAATTAAGTTTTTTCACAATATGTCTCTTTAAAATTTTTCTAGATTTTGTTGCTGTTTGACAAGACCTTTTATCTCTGTGGAAGAATAAGGTGGATATACAGCATGATGCAATCTGCTGATATCTATTGATATTCTCACTACATACACTAGGACTTCAAAGTAATGTCCATAACTACTAAAAATGCCATATGAATAGGCCCAAGTTTATTAGCAAAACTTATTTTACTATCAGATTATTTCATATACATGAAATGCTTACACTGTACATTCCATTTTCATTTCTCTTCAGGATGTTAATGTAATGTTTTTAGCCTGTTGATTTTTTTTCCATCCAGCAGTATTTTTGCTACAGCAATGTAGGAAGAAAACTAATCCAGGCTCTTCTCAAGTGAGGAATGGAGACAAATGGATTCCAAAGGCATCACTTCTCATGAAGCATTCTGCTCTTTTGTGAGTACTGATCTATGCTGATAACTTCTGTTTGTCTGTATGTTAAGAATTGAAGTATAAATTTTAAAAAACACAGGTCAGGAGCAGGAAGAGCTTAATATCAGTTACTGAAGCTCAGCTTACTATTAACTTCTTTAGCTTTAACAACTGTATTGTATCTCTGCTCCTATTTGCTGTAGAGGATTCACAGGAGAGATTCACAGACTCCTTTGGTAGGTACAAGCACTGACTGTGGTGGTAGGTTACAGTACTAGAAATGACAGCTTCTACTTCTCTTATAGGTCATGCACTATTTTTGAAGTGTCTTCCAAACCATTGCCTGAGATAGGACAGTCTGCTGTCCTATAGAAATAGCACCATCGAGATTGCACTTTAATTTCAAGTCCTCTCACAATCTCAGAGGCATCACTCTCGGTAATGGGGATGTGCCTTCATTAGACTTGCAGTTCTCAACACCGAATCCTCTCCTGAAACAGGTGCCTTTCAGGCATGGAGCCGTAGGTACTTTTATCTTTTCCCTCCCAGTTTTCTTTAAAAAAAGCTTTTGCTAATCTGGGTCAGCAGTAGAACAGTAGTGCCATACGGATAAGAAAACATTTACTGTCCAAATATATGGAAAGAAATACCTACATGATATTTAAAAAATAAAATTCTCTTTGTGAAACCATCAGTCGTTAACAGAAAGCATTAGGGAATGCCTTACTTTTTATGACTACTTTACAAACTTACAGAGCTAGCAGACCTCCTTGAAATCACAAAAGATGTCTTGTAAAAGTTATGCAGGTTCAGACCAAATTCTGAAACCTTCATAAATGAAATGTAAATCTTAAAAGTCGAGATTTCTTTTTAGTTTCTAATGAGAGCTCATGTCATTAAAAATTAACACCTTTTTATTATACCCCATTTACTTATAAATCTTATTGCCACCCATTATCAACTTTCACAGACATCTCAATCAACTTCATGATTAAATCTATTTTATCCAGGCTATTCTTTTCCCACTGATTTTAATTCTACCTTAATTACTTTTTTTTTTTTAAATTCATTCAACACTGGATACTTCCTCATTGTTTCATATGATGTTTCCAGATGGTTCTTTTTATTACAGATATATTGTGCTTATTGAGGGGAAAAAAAAAAATCTCCAAACCATATAAACATGTTAGGATCCATTAATGTTTTTTTTGTAAAAGGTTTTTTTCTTAACTCTTGCTAGAGTTTAAATACAAATAATTAAAGCTGCATTTTATATCTCACTTCCCTGTTTTTGCTTAGCAAATGTGGATTTAATTGTGACTGAGTAACCACTGAATGTTAGCCCTGTCATGTGACAGGGCATTAAAGTTGATAATCCTGACCAGGTGAAAAGATTAGAGGCAAGAAAAAGAGTTTATTTATTCCCTGGTTCTGGTGCACCAGAAAAGTATTAGAATTGTGTACTAGGTCTCCTACAGAATCTGAAAATGAGGTAATTATTTTACCTGATTATCTCTTGCTTTCTGTCACAGCCTATGCAGTAAGAACTAATAATAGATTATATATTTTTTAAAAATTGAGGTTTTTAATAAATGTTAAGCCATCTTGTAAATGGAATTCATCCTTATTTTTCATGGGTTCATGTAACATACTGTGTCTCTGTCCTGCCTAGGAGAGGTTGTTTCTTCTTGTCAGGGAAACTAATTGGTATTGGCTTCCCCTTGTCCTCTTTACATAGAATCATAGAATGGTTTGGTGTGGGGGGAACCTTAAAGATCATCTAGTTCAAGCCATGGGCAGGGACATCTTCCACTAGACCAGGTCAATCAATGCCCCATCCAATCTCGGTAAAGGCAACCATATCGGTTGTTTTTATAAACATGTGTTCTAAGAAACAAATGTCAGTTGTTCCACGAAGATCTACAACAAAAATAAAGCATAATGAGGATGATGTTTTTTGAAGGACTTAAGGAAACAATAGAAAATTGTGTTGCTCAACAAATGTATACCTAATGATATTTTAGTCTTCATTTACCGTAAGTTCATTTAGTCTTAGGAACATTTTCGGTAAGTGTTTTTAAGAGTAGGTAGGCATTTAACACATACAGTTGTTTAAGCATTCTCCAGAACACCTGAACTTTGAAATATAGCCATTTTTTTTTTTTATCCAGTAATGGCTCAGTTTAGCAACTCTTATCTACCAAACTCTTGTCAGTCACGATAAAGGTACGGATACTTTTTAGTTTAATTTTGTACTGTTTTTGTCTTTACAGTTGAGAACTAGCTATAGAGAACTATTTTAAGGGAAAATGCTATATTATGCTGTCATTCATTCACACTGCTCCCATGGCACGATACTGTTCCTTTATCCTCTGTTGTTGTTAGTCTGCCAACTTGGATGAGATAATAATCAGATAATAATCATAACACAAGTTTTCTGTAAAAAGGCTGCAAACCTTGAAATCCCCACTGTATGTTATTTGAATAAATAGTTTCAATATTTCTGTGTTTCTCAGCTTGCATGAGCAGTATCACATTACTTGAAACTGTGTTTTCCTACAATAATTCCCACAGTTAAGGCCTCTCCACAGGTTCAAAATAATTTGTCCAATTTGGCACAGGTAGGTTTTGCTGCAGAAGATTATAAAACACATGAAATAATGGGAAGTGTTTCATGGTCTTGTATCCAAGATTCTTCTCTGTTCTGTTTCTCTAGATCTTGCCTTACTGTTTCTGACACTTCCATATACAGGGTGTCTGAGTCCTGAGCCTATAGGTTCCTCTGAATAAAAGTGAGATGAGTAGATGTCTTTGCTACCTATGAGACATGAAATTATATGTTTATTACCATTTTCACTTGGAAGTGAAGTAAAACATCCCTGATTAAAATACTTACCATTTGCTGACCCGTGGGTCATTGCTGTCTAGACTTCTTCAAGCTGCAGCTGCCATTTAATTCTTTTTGAGAATTGTCTCTTTTTTTTTTTTTCCAATAAAGGAATTTTGTTATTCTTTGGGAGGAATTGAAAATGTTAGTTTTATCCCCTCTACTTTTAGATAAAAGCTTTCTACTTGTCACGGGTTGGGGTCAGACACTCGTTGTTAACCCCCCTCCCTCCCCAAAGGGGAAAAGAAAGTGAATAAGGGAGAGACTTAGCCATTAGTAAAGGAAACTCATGGAAACAGTAATGAAAATGGAATATATACAAAACCAGGATCAAAACCCAACCCCCCTGATGATAATTACATCACCAACATCACTGATGCTGTGGAGCAGGCACTATGAGAGTTCCAGACTGGGCCCTGCAGCAGACGGGAGCTGTGTTCAGGAGCTGGATTCTAGTACCAGATTCAGGAACACACTGATTGATTGTGAGGCAGAATGGGCAGAGGCCTCCTCAGATGCTCCAAGGAAGGAACTGAAAGAGGACCTGAGCCAAGCTGGCAAAGCAGTCAAAAGAGGGTGCAGAGAGAGCAATAGAGAGAGAAAGAGAGAGCGAGACCCTCCCAATCTGTCAGCTTTATACCGAATATGACATCTATGGGCTGGAATACCTAATTGGTCAATTTGGGGTCACCTGCCCTGCCTGCTCCTCCTGCAGGTGCAGCCTTTCACTGTCCTACACCTACCACCTATAATGTGGTGCACAAGATCCAGCAGTGGCCTTGGTACTAATTCTAAACATGGGGTATTACCCCTGCCAGCAGCAGATGCTGCCTGTGAAAACAGGCTGCTGACTTCAGACAGTGCAGTGAGTTAGAACTGAGCTGAAAAGTAAAATCGCTGAAGAGAACCAGCTCTGTTCTCACCCAAACCAGGACACACCCATGATAGCTCCCCGTAGTCAAACACACTTGAATATTAGTGGTCTCCATCTGAGATCCCTGGTTGCCAACCAAACCAAAGAAACTGTTAGGCCACTGTGTTGGGATACATTGACTGACAGGATAGAACGCCACTAGTTGGCCTTTAAGTGCTACGCAAGCTCAGTAATAACAAAGCAAAGCATTTTAAAAATGGCCTCTAATCTGCTAACAAAATATGCACTGTAAGATTTGCAAGTCATGTTCCACTGAGATTGCACATTAAAATGTATTTAAAATACTGTTCAAATAGAGAGCAAAATGAGGTGTCATAATTTAAGCATCTTATCCTGAGGCAACAATGTGATTTTTAATTTGATAATGACATACAGTATACACAGTATGTCCAGCAGTTACATTAAAAACAACACTTATTTGTGTTCATAATAAAGTGGTGACATTTACATTATATGTGTAAGTTCACTGTGATGTTCGAAGCATATAATTGGCATTTATTCAGTAACAATTCTCAACAATTTTCTGAGATGGCTTGATTGTATTCATTATCACCAGTTAGAGACTTCTTAATGTTTTTAACAGCTGATTCAAAATGCTAAATTGGAGTACAGAATTTGCTCCTAAATCAGCCTGCAGTTTAATACTTTTGTATTTTAAACATTTCTGAACTTAATTCCTGTCTTGCACCGTGTTTTGAAAACCTCTCTGACGTCATACAACTAAACAAGCTTATTTATGCATACTGAAGCTAGTTTATTTAAAGTACTGTCAGTCTCAAATCATTTAAGGCTAGTTTGTCTATGAACTACTTCACTTCCATGCATACCCTGAGAAAGCACCTATCTCTCAATTTACCACTTCAGGAGTTGGCAATGACTCCCAGGCCCTTAAAAAATCTAAATGTTAGTAGGTAACAGAAAATCAGCAGTAAATGCCTACCAGTGGCCATACAAAGGACAATGAAAATTAACACTTCACTGTGGACAAAGAAAACTTGACTCTTAAGTTTGCAGTTATTTCTTCCACTCAGAGCATTTCTATACTGATAGCTAAATATCCATTTACCTTTTGAAGTCTGAAATAATTATCAATTGCCCTTTGGGACATCCTTGACAAACACCAACTGCTTTGTAACACTACAGAATGACATTTATCAAGCAGGTATTGATGACTACTCATGCTTCTTATTGTTGACAATGATGTAGTTTCTCTCTGGTGATGATAAGGTTTTGAAACATTCTGGAATTATCTTGGACAAAATTAAACCTCATAAAAAACCTACCACGTGACTTTAGATCAAGCATGAATTGATCTTGGTCAACCCAATGTTAATCCTGTCAGCATTAACAGAAAGTTCTAGGAATCCTTTATTCATTAATAGTGTGTTGCCAGTATTGAAGTCAATAGAGGAAGGTGAAAGGGAAAGATAACCCAGATCTACACAAACTTTGAGAGAATGACAGCCTGGCTCACACTGGAACTATGGCTATTACTAGAAATCTGAGGCAGGGGACTTTTGTTATTCCAGTGTTGCCTTGTTTAGACTCAGCCCGTGTTTTGTGTATTAGGAGGCATGAGGAGAAAGCCACACGTCCCCTGGGAATTTCAGCTAGTGGTGAGGAGCACTACAGAAGCAACAAAGCCTCAGACAGGTGCACTAAGGAATAGATAAAATAAACCCAAGGGAAATCTACTTCCTAGGATCAATTATTCCTAGATAACATGCATGTGTTACACTCACCTATGTTGTTTAAGACAAGGGCTGCCTGCCATATTATTTGAGATAAAGGCTACGTAGTATTCCTGGGTTTCTGCAACGCTTGTTATAACACATCCACATCCTTGGTTAGTTCCTGGGCAAGACAATAAAAAAATGGTATCATTGGAGAATATCTGTTGAAGTCCATGCCAGTAGCATTTATTTTCAGGTGTGAAGCACACAAATTTCTGTACCTTAGAAAATAAATTTCTTCTGTCAATATGAGATATTAATATTGCTAAATAATATCAAAAATATATATATCTGCAAGGTACATTTAAGGTTCAATGCCTGAGCAGATGATGTCCCTGGTATTACTGATCTCATTCCTCTGCTGGCTTTTTTCTTCCCTGCTTATAAAAGGACAGTCTAGAAATGAAATTCCCATGATGACAACTTCATTTAGTTTGTTCTGAAGAATTTATTTATTCCTAATTGAACTCAAGTAGAATTAAGCAGAAAAGGTGATTTGCTTCTGTTCATTTTGAAGAGGGTGCTTTTTCTGCATCTTGCTTCATATTTGCGTGTCTCTTTTTGGCAGATTAGACTTCCTAACTTCTGACAGTAACTTTTTGTTAGTCTGTATTCAGTATGTTGGTAATGAACCACATTGCAACCCACTGAGGTTCAGTGGAAAGGTCAAACAGAGATTGCAAGTCATGTAATTTAAGAAATTTCCCTAAGTGTGCTACAGGTAGTTTGACAGTTCTTAAGATGTTGGAAATTGAGATGTTATGTGAGACAGTTCAGTATCCCAAATTGTTGTTATTTGTGGTGACATTTGTTAGTGACACGGAGATATTTTTTTAAAGGGAAATATTAGGTAAATTTATGGCATTAACTATATTTACATATTTAACAATATGTTCCTTGAGAAGCCCTAGATTCCTCATGTATGGGGACTTAAAATTAATCCTGTGTGTCAGTGATATGTGCCTTTCAATTTTTCTGTAAAAAGCATCTGAACTTGGCCAGGTTTTGAATGTTTACAATTGTTTCAGTGCTCACATGTCTAGGAAGAACAATCAGATTTAAAAATGTAGTACTGTGAATATTCTTTGCATTGGGCATGTTCCAACACTGAGGACGACTTTTTATCTGTAGAGATCTGTCTGGGGTTTGAGCTCCAAATCTGTAAATGCAGGGATTTATTTTCCTCAGTATCACATGATGATGATGATACCAGCTTCTGGATAGCAGAGGAAGAAATTGTGTTGATACACTTGCTGGGCATGTGCATGGGCATGATGTCTGGAAGAATGAGAGCTGTGGGAGCTACTGGGATTACATTTGCCCAGAGGACTGCTTGCATTATTGTGATAGAGAGACAGTACAGGGCTAAGAATGGGGAGCTGACTGGCTAAAGGGAAAGTCCATGAGTCAGCAGTTAAAGGGACACTGATACTGGGCATTACAATGGACAGGTTTCCTCTGCTCTAGTTTCTGAAAACTGATCCATCATGTGTCTATACAAGGAAGCCCATCAAGGTTTCATACCCAGCCTTAATGTGCCTAATTTCTAAATGTTTAACACTGTAACCTTAATAATCATCTTTTAATTACAAATCAATGTGATGTGGGCCAGTACACATACATGGACAGTATATATATATATCTATTTCTAGAAGTAATATTGCAAACCAAATGAACTGATATACACTAATGTTGTTCTTTTGAAAGATAATTTATGTATCTAATGATTCTCTTATAGCTCCCCTGCCTGGAGATTAAACCCAAGGATTTAAGGTCTTAATTAATTTTAAGTATATGACTCCATCTATTTAATTAGATGGTAACCTGATGCCAGTCTCCTATTCATGCCAGAGCTTCAGTATCATTCTTGATTAAAGTCTGTCCTTTAGAAACAATTTCTGTGCATACAGTTGCTGTGGGTGCTTTGAGACTTGGAGCATCCAGAGCAGATATGTCTCAATATACAACATTTCAGGAGTGTTTCTAAGAAAAACAACAGTTTGGGCTGCAGCCCTTTGACTGATAGAGCTGTAGTACCAGCATAGGCTCATTTTTCAAGCTTTCTTGTAGGAGACTCCACGACCCACCCTGGGCAGCCTGTTCC
>VWZY01003496.1:3426-48196 GCA_013399075.1 Chloroceryle aenea
GGTGATAAAAATGGAACGACAGGCAGCCAATGAACTTTTACAGTGCTTTTTAGAAAAGTGAGGAATTCAAGAGATTAACCTTAAAAAGGATTTAGCTGGGTTACTGGCATATGGAGTAGCGCAAGGCTACTTCGGTGACCCTAACACAGTTTTCGATACCGATGAATGGCAAGAAAAGAAAAAGGGGGAGTCGGTGGTCTTAGAATGGATATTTACAACCCTGCATCCAAAATCGACGCTGCAAGAGCAAATTGATAATCTGTCTGAGTTAGTGTGTAAAGGACGAATACGGGAAGTACGAGTAACAGGGGCAAAGCCAAGCACTATCTATGTGCCCATAAAAAAGGACTTATTAGACTGGTATCTGCAACACTCGAGTGCCCTGCACACTAGCTTGCTAACAGAGGGAAATCCGATAAGTATTTCCCCTGTTAAAACACCCATCTTACAATGGATGCGGATGCATGAATGGATACTACGGCCAAAGGTATCTCTCCAGCAGCTGAGTGATGCTATGACAGTAAGTCATAGTCAAGTACTGTGCTGATAGCTAATAAATGGAGTTTCGCTTACCAATCACATTGATTGACTGCGTCTTCCCTCACCGCTCTTCACGTAGGTTTACTCATGGAGGTGGAAGTCTAATCCTGCAATAGTTTAACCCCCTACAGCAACTGAGCACCGTACAGCTGCTCTCTCACCATACCCCTCTGGAGGGATAGGGAGAGAATTGGAAGAGTAAAAACAAGAAATCTCGTGGGTTGAGATAAAGACAGTTTAATAGGTAAAGTAAATGCTGTGCACATAAGCAAAGCAAAACAAGGAATTCATTCACCCCTCCCCATTTGCAGGCAAGTGTTCAGTCACCTCCAAGAAAACAGGGCCCCATCACAGGTAATGGTTACTTGGGAAGACAAATGCCATTACTCTGAGGTTCCCCTCCTCCCTTCTTCCATCGACTTTACATGCTGAGCATCATGTCATACAGTATGGAAATACCCCTTTGGTCTCTCCGGGTTGGCTGTGCTAGCTGTGTCCCTTCACTTCTTCTGTGCCCCCAGCCTGCTCACTGGTGTGATGAGGAGTAGAAAAAGCCTCAATTCTGTGAAGGCAGTAACTGCTACAGTTAGTCAGCACTGCTCAGCAGTAACTAAAACATCCCTCTCTAATCAACACCGTCTTCATCACAAACCCAAAACCCAAAACCAAACCCACATTGGCTATTATGAAGAAAATTAATTCTATCCGAACAAAGTGCAAGCCTTAAGAACAGTTTGTTTGGAAACTGTAAGGGGTATATATATGTGAAATACAGCTTAAATGCATACTGTTACATAATATTACTTCTGACGCTGTAAAATGGAAATGCCTTGATTTCATAGCCTAAAGTTCAACATAAGTTTAACCAATGATAACATATATCTTTCCTGTTTCACTTCTCTGAATCTCTGAATTTCAATATTGTGCTGTCGTGCTCTGCCTCCTAAATTTGAAACTGAAATATTTCAACAGAGATAGAAACTATGAAAAATATCCACACATTACTCTCTGGCTGATAGCTCTGCCACACTATAAAACAGCTGAATTCCCAGTGTGTCAGTTTTCACTCCAGTCAGCAGCAGAGGCATTTATTTCTGTACTCAGGCTACAAAACATTATAATCATTCTGAAATACAAGAAGACATGCAAAACTGATTTTGCATTCCATGCCCTTAAGCAAGCCTATTATCCATGTTGTGAAAACAGCAAGTTAGCATTTTTGTTGTAATTATTTGAGCTGATTATGTATTATGTTTCTACTCGGGGGCATTTTCTTCCAAAGCACTTTATGCAATTACTAGCTGAGAAAAGGCAAAGCAACACTCAAGAAGCATCTGCATAAAGATAGCCTCATGTAAGTTTCCCCCTGACAGAGCTGACATCCTTTATCATTGAAAAAAACACACAATGTCCTATTGTATGGCTCAGATAAAAGTGATACAGGACTGTCCATGAAACAAAATGTTTTCTTTTTTAACACTAAATTGATGATCCTGTTAATAATTAAGCTGTGTATGCTTATGTTGATCAGGAGAATGACACCAGTGTCATCCAGAGATTTAAATGGAAATGTTTTCATTAACTGGAAGATTCCCTACAGTAATCTACATTCCCACACATATATATTTTGATGAAATAAAAAAGAATCCCCTGAGTGTCATTCTCATAAATAAATGCTTCTGCAACTGTTAGGAAGAGGCGAAGCTTACTGCATAGCTTGTATTGCCTGTTTCAAATAGGTCAGTAGTAAGTCTTCTACCTTTTCTTCATACTGGTCTAAGTGCAGAAAAACTGCTGAGAGACCATCAGTGGAGCTGACTTGGTAAAAATGCAACAGCTGTACTGCTGAATGAAAAAGGCTACATTTCCAATGTCTGTGGTTGCTTTGGGAAACGCTTCTTACTGGGACATGTAGGAGAGGTATGGGGGCTTCTAGTTTCCCTTCTCCTCCAAGGATGAGGAAGCCTTGTTCACTTTGCAGAAGGAAAAAAACAAAACCAAAACCAACAACCAACCAAAAAAAAACCAAAAACCCCAACACCCAAACAAAAAAACACAAACAAACAAAAACCCATCACTGTAATTAGAAAAGGACAAGAGCAGGACTGAGCAAGATGGGTGCACACAAGGAACCAGCCCAGCTGTGTAGCTGGGGGAGCAAGATAGAACAATCAGGTGGCTGCTGCAGAGTGTGAGCAGCTGCAGCACAAACAATGAATGAGGAAGAAGTGATTGTGTGACTGCTGAACTTCCAGAATTATGGATCCACAGGAATGGGTATAACCAAGGGTGAAAAGCAGCAGATAGGAGCACTGGCAGAGGATGCTGCCATAGAGGGACTAACAACATGGGGGAAACATCCACCGATGCTGGGAGCAAGAGCGCAGTATCCACAAAGACCACAAAACCATAAAGACCAGAGCAAATGGCAGGACTTCAAAGAGGATATGGTCTTACTGAGAGACAGAACAGCAAAATGGTATATGGCCTCATCTTTGACCCCAGTGCAGACTGTGAATCATGTATAGAACAAACATGAGGGAAATTAGTGAGAAAAGCACTCATGGTAACGAGCTGGTCTTTTAAGTGCCCAAGCCCCTGGACTGAAAGTGGAAAAGGTCACTCAAGTGATTTCTCATCCTTACTGGATGACAAAGAGGGATACAATGTAAACCAACAAAGGATCCAAAAAAGGCAAAGGACACAAAATTTAATCCAGAAAAAGGAGAGTTCAAGAGTTGAATAGTTCAGGTATGGTTGCTCAGCACACAACTCTAGATATGAAGCTCTCATAAATACCAGTGCCCGGTGCACCCGATTACTCTTGAACCAAATGGAACGGAAGTCTGCAGTCAGCACTGGAATGATGTGTGACCTAGGTAGCAGTCATCCATGGGCAAATTAGTTTTGATGACAATCACTTGAAACACATGCCCATTCTGGCAGGCTCAGAATTCCCTAGCATTTTAGGACTAGGATGCCTGAGGGTTCTATGCCCCAGAGAATCATGGGTATATGAGTGGGACTTTGACATTTCTGCTGCAGAGTGCCTTGATTTACTCATCTCTCAGAGCTGCCTGAAGAGTCAAGATGTGGTATGTTTTTTGAAGGTCCTGCAACAACATTATCAGTGACCACAAAGCCTGACAATTAAAAGCAATGTCAAGACAGATGGGATGCTGGAACTACCATGCAAATGCAGCAGCATTGTCTTAAGGAGTAAGGGGCTGTTACATGAGCTCATTCTCCCTAAAATAGTCTAGTATCTTCCATAAGACAGTCAAATGAGGAGTGCTGACTGAGGATAGACTTTCAAATCCTGGAATTAAGCACTCACACCTTTGGCTGCTGCTGTCACAGATGTGCTTCAGCTGTAGTACCAACTGGAAGCAAAACAGAAAAAATGATATGTCACCATGAACATGGCATATGTGCTCTTCACCATTCCTCTAGCAGAGTAATATAAACCACAGTTTGCTTTCATCTGATTCACCTGGAATCAATTACCCTCAGTGTGGAAACATAGTCCCATCATTCATCTTGGATTCAGAAGACCCTAGCAAAGCAAAGTGCCACAGAACACCTGCAATACATCACTGAGATCATTCTCTGTGGACAAGCAAAGAACAAGAATGCAGCGTGACCCAAACAGAGCTGCCTAAGCACTACTCTATCATGAAATCTCATCCGATGACAAACACCACTCCCATTTACTGCTGGCTCATGCAGACAGACTCCAGAGTGAACAAGTTCTTTGGAAATAAACTTAATGGAGTCCTCTCTCTGGTGACTAAAGTGAGTGGATTGGGAGAATTCAATTTGCAGAAGGCAGAGCTTTGTACTTACTCCTAAAATGGTTGAATGGAAAAAGTGGCCCAGAGATTACATCCAAGGTACTGATTGCTGCAATTAGACAGTGTGTTGTGGGAGTAGACAAAGAAGTAGAGAAAAGCACAGGTGGAAGCACTGAAATAGACCCGTCCGTGCAGAAGTACAGCCACCTACCAAACACAACCAAGTCTTGTTGTTAGTTAAGTGAACAGACATTTTCTATGCAAGCAAGCCTCGTGAGAGATATATAAATAAAGCATTAACTCCAGTAATCTGTCTCTCAAAAGAAAGGGTAGTGTTTGTGAGAGGTATACATTGCATTTATAATATTAATCCTATTGTCTAGGCCTCAGGGATTAAATGTGGAGTTTATAATGAACGTAAAGATTTGAAAAGTAATTAATAGACCAAATCAGGATGAACAAGCCACATAATTCAGTCTCAGACCACAGCAAAGATACTGAGGAAAACTGTGAACAAAATTGCCTCATAATTGTTAATAAATTGTAATTACTATTGGAAAAACATGTAATTGTGTCCAGAGAAGGGTCATGAGGATGATCAACAGGCTGGGACACCTCTCCTATGAGGACAGACTGAGAGCGTTGGAATTGTTCAGCATGGAAAAGAGAAGGTTCCGGGGAGACCTTCCAGTATCTTAAGGGGGCCTACAAGAAAGGCAGGGAGGGACTTTTTAGGATGTCGCATAGTGATAGGACTAGAGGGAATGGATTAAAACTTGAGAGAGATCGATTCAGGTTAGACATTAGGAAGAATTTCTTCACCGTGAGGGTGGTGAGATACTGGAACAGGTTGCCCAGAGAGGTGGTGGAAGCCCCATCCTTGGAGATTTTTAAGACCGGGCGGGATGGGGCTATGAGCAACCTGATCTAGTGGGAGGTGTCCCTGCCATTGGCAGGGGGGTTGGAACTAGATGATCTCTAAGGTCCTTTCCAACCTTGACAATTCTATGATTCTAATCCATAAGGAAAAGTTTTGAATATTCTGGCTTAAAATCAGTAAAGGGGTCAAAACATGTATAAGCATTTGCTTCTTCATTAGCTGGTCATCTTCATATGTAGAGCAGCTGGCCTTGAAAGCAATTTCAAGGGTATTTTTTCTCCTCTGGCAAAGTTTTTGCATGTGATATCCTCTCCTGATAGAATTCTTAAAAATTGTGTGAGAAAGGTCCACCTCTTATTCGATAGCCTAGAGGAAAAAAAAGGTAATGGAGACTAATTAATAATGAAAAGCCCTATTTGATTTTAAAAAAATTATCAGAAAATATGTTCAAAGTCTGTCATCAGTGATTTAAATTTGTAGTGAAACTTATGGCATGTAATAACTTTCCATTTTTTCTTAAATTACTTCTTTGGGGAAAAATTGTACATAAAAATTTGTTTTCCTTGCATTATTTTAAAATTAATAGTATAGATGACTATCATTGTCTAAGATGAGAAAGGAGTAAAAAGAAGTTTAGAAGTAAATAATGTCCAACAATGTTTTTTAAATTAAATATTTTTGTAGGGTAATTAAATGCAATTGTGTTTGATGCTTCAGATTTTTTTAAAAAATAAATATTTTATTAGAAATATTAATTACAGATTTGAAAATTAATCTTACACAGCAACATATATAAATTAAAATATTTGTCAGCATACAATTCCATTTCTTAAATCAATATATATTATAAAAAATGTAGCTGGACAAGATTTTTTAAAATAACTAGTGACCTGGATTATGTAATTATTTGGACTCTTAATTGATTTTCTTTTAGAGGATTTACCTTCAAAGTGTATTTGATCATTGTTTTCTGAAATGGACTGGTGTCATAATTTGGGCACTGTCACTTAATTTGGGCATAGATGACTTGGTGTACCTAAAAATTGCATATTGCTTCTGTGCTCTCAAAGGTTGATACAGACAAAAGTTACCAAAGATGAAAGGAGGAAGGGTGAGAGAGATGTGACAAGAACATATAAGAAAATAAATATTAGTCTTTAAAATAATCTCTTAAAACAAATAAGATTTATTTAGAACTGCTGCTGAAAAGTATTCAATGATGTGAGTAAATTTTACAAGATCTTATCTTTAAAAATTATGCAAGTTTCTTTGACCACAAGTACTGAGACAATGAGGAAGCAAAGAGAATAGGTAACTGTGAATACTATGATTCATTTTGTGTACTATGATTTATTTCAGCAGATCGTGTAACCCATTACTGTTAGCCCACAAAAAGTAATGAACTACAAGGTTACCTGATATAGAAGAGGCAGTGTGTGCTGTTAAGGACTGAAGACCATTAGGATTCCAAGACTGTACTGAAGCCTATGAAAACATATGTGAGAGACTCAACTGTATGCTGCATATAGGTTCATCATAGCAGAACCTACATGGAAATGAGAGCTGAAAAAGTGAATAAGGAGAGGATGTAAGGATGTACCTTTATGTCAAAATGTGTGTTGTGTTGAAAAGAAGCTTTAGAAGCTAGTTAATTATCATGTTCCTAAACAAAGGAGTACCAAAAAAAATTGCAAACATTTCTTTAATCTATTTAGCTTTTATAAATGTTTAACTGTTCTGCAATTAATTGTGAGTCATATCTCATCTTGAGAAGAGATTAGAAATAAATTGGATTAAACATTTCTGCCTTAGACTACAGATTCTGTATTTCTAATATGGTATTCTATATTTGAATACTCTAATATGGTATTCTATATTTGAATACTATCAATAAACAATAATGTTTAATAATGTTAAAACATTATGACACTTTCCCTTTCTTCAAAACTACATAATGTTAGGGGGAAAAATACAACTGATAAGAAGAAGAAACTGAAACATTTTGTCCCAGTATCCAGATTTCTATTCTGATTGAAGGCACATCTCTTTAAAATTTTCTACCCATAATTTTAATAATCTGAAATAGCTGAGAAAATTATATTTCTATGTTCAATTAAAAATGATATGCTAGTTCAACACCAAAATGATTTGGCAGTTAACATAATAAGAGAAAGAACAGTATAAGACCCATTGCCTTAAGAGCTTTTTATACAGTGAGAGAAACGTTTAAAATTTGTACTTGGAGCAATCTGTCTTTCTGCACCCCTATGTCTTCTGTACACCCTCTGACAAAAGGTAGGGAGACAACTTGTTCTTATGCATGCCTTCTCATTGTTTTAGTTCCAACTGAAAAAAAAAGGCTCCTAAGCTATTAGCTATTTTTCTAATTTTTTACAAAACCATATTGTGACAACAAAAAAATTAAAACCTGTTTGTCAGCTTCTTCTTATACTGTATGTATTAGGTACCCTTCGTTTAGTTCCTAGTGTAGAGGTAGCTCTCCAATAAGAACCTAAATAAAAATCACTGGAGTAAAATATTAAGAATCTGTGTCTAGCAGCACATAATTTACCAGTCACTGTATATTTTTCTCTAGAGCAAGTTCAGTATTATTTCTAAAGTTTATGGAGATATATAAGTAATCAAGTAAGTTTTCACTAATAGGTAAAATATTTCTCAATCCAAACCAAAAAAACAATCTTATAATAGTCAGATAGTGATATAATTATTTTTATAATTTAATGTATTACACTTGCTCATAGCTATTGCTTACAGAAAGGACGATATTATGGGCTTAGCAAGTTAACAGAGAAAAGGAATACCTCTCTCAATAGAAATAAAAATTACTGGAAATTTGAAGAAAGAGAACAGCATTGTGTGGAGACATACCTAAGTGGAAGCAAAAAGAACAGGGAGAATAGAGAACTCAAATGCATGAAAGGAAGAATTATATATGGCAATGAGTGCAGTCAAGTGTGTTTGCCTTAGTTACAAGAGAATAATGAAACAACTGAAATAAAAGCTTGGGTTAATTGTTTTGAGCAAGAACACAAAGTCCGGTGACTTAAACTTTGCTATGTCATTTTATTTTATGTGTGTAATGGGTTTTATGTTGCCAGGTGAACCTAGCAGACTGACATTTTTTTGTATGTGTAAAATAACTTTAAAATAAACGCTGGTGTTTACTGCAAGCCTCCATTTTAAAAAGTTATTTTATGCTTATGAAAAAATTGTTTCATTAGTTGGTGGCATGAAAATTTTAATTAAGTATGATATTGCAGCAATCAAAGAGAGCACTAAAACAACACAGACAGATAGAAGCTAATAAGGTTTTATATCATTTAATCCAGAAGACAGACAAATATCTCACTGCTTTGCCAAGCAGAAAAAAAAATGTAGCATGCTTGTATTTAAAAGTATTTTACTAATTGGAAGGAATACAAATTGTTCCCATATAACATAGACTTTCTTGATTCCTGTTCACTACAGGAATCAAACAAACTTGTTTATACTTCAGCTCAATTTTTTTGCAGGTTTGTTTATACTAAGAGAAAAAAATATGTTACATGAAAGCATTATTATAGTTGGATCAGCTGGTAAAGGAGGAGTTCCTGAGGTCAGAATTTAGTTTTTGTTACCCGATTCCATTTTTTTCCTACTTTAAACAGTAGATGTAGTAAATAATATTATGTAATCAGATAGCAAGAACAAATAATGGGTGTTGAGTTGCTAATCATAGATGAGCAAAACTGAAGTGTAGTTAAAAAGATGACATAATCTGTTCTTTTTTGCATTTTACCAGTAGTCATGTATGACAGCATGGTATCATGACCTGAATTAGGAGAGAAACATCAGAAATACAAACACTGAAATGTAGTTGGAAAGATTTTGGTAATCACTGTCTAACTGTTTTCTAAATATCTTTATAGAATTCACGTGACATATTAGACAAATAAAACCCAACCAAATAAAACTCCAGGAATAAAGGCCTCTTCCCATGAAAAAGACAATGCTATTGAAATGTCCTAAGGACCTTTATAACGGGAAGAAAGCAAAAACTGGAGAATGCAGAAGCTGAGATTGCAGAAGCTGAAATATTATTTATGTTAAATGTTAAACTACATGGGACTCTTCTTTATGTTAACTTATTTATTTGCTTAGTTATTTTTAATTTCTTTTAGCTTAATAATGTCTGGGAGAAAACTTAAAAGACCTACGAAAATAATTTCATATTACGCCAATGTACATCTTGAAACTCATGAAAACTAACTAATAACTGATGTGTTATAATTTATTTAGTTTTTTAATTTATTTGTAAAGATGACTTCTCCTTCAGGACCAAATGGCTTAAGTTGAAACTTACAGACAAATTGTATTGATGTAATTTTGATATCTTCACTGGACTTGCACTAGCTCACTGATTTTTTATTAAGTAAATCCTGTGAAGCTATGGAAAAATTACTCTGTTACTGTCTGAACATTAATATCTACTGTTCATGAGATAGCATCGTCAAAGTCTTTGTATCAAGTGAGATGGATGGAAAATTTTGACTGTGTTTCTATATCTTTGCTTTTATCTACAGTAATTCTCTATTTAATAAAGCAAAACAAACGAACAAAAAAAACCTTAAAATTTTTGTTCTACTCTGCCTGCTAAATATTCATCTAAATCATAACCAATTAAATTTCTAGAAAGTGTTTGAAAGGCACATGATCTGTTTCTATTTGAAGCACAGAAAAAATCTATTCATCTGATTGCTTGCAGGGTGATGTAGCCAATTAGTCATCAAACTGATGGACATGATTACTAAAGATATCCTTATGAATACCTGATTTAGAGCCACACTAGTGTGTGGAATATGAGCCTGTGAGCACCATCTTCACAAGGTATGCATGTGCCTAAACTGACTGCAATCGCTGTGCTGCACTAGATCAGCTGGCATAGAGTGACCCTGCTCTCCACCAATGTGTGTCAGGGGTGGGTTTTTGAATGGGCATTTATGGTATAGCCTAGTCCAATACATAGTAAACACGATACAGAAGACATGACTTCCTGCAATCTTTAGATGCATAAAACTTGACTGCACTGTGCAAGTTCTTTCCTATGCATTGGACTTCCACTGGGTCTACCTGCACATTCTGGAGAATTTCCATCTTATTCTTTTCAACTTCTTTACAGTTTGCAATTCTCAAGACAATAATGATGTTTCGTTTTTCCTATAATGTATTTTTGCATAATTATGGTGAAATTATTTTTCATCCCTGCTGTTGTGGTTAAGGTCCGGCGCTTGGAAGATCTCGCGTTGTACGGAAAGACAGGGACAGCTAGATAGCCAGTAGTATTTGATTTAGACGCTAGCAGACGGATGTGATGTTGTAAACCTAGGCTATATAACGCGGTGCTGCCCACTAATAAACGCCATTTTTTGTCCACCACATTGGTGTCTGCGTGCTAATGAAAGGTGCGGCCATTTAGCGAGCTGCATAATCGTTCCCGGGACCAGGTCCCCGTGGCCCATGCGCCCCAAAACTGGGGCGCAGAGGTCGCACCCTGAAGCAACAGCAGCTGTTTTGTGATCTTTCAAGCCTGTGCATCTTTGAAGAAGATAACCATAGCTGAGTTGTCATCTCTTGTGAGATTCATAGCAGAAGTATTGTTTTTCCCTTGGTATTTTTATTACTGTGCATATTTTGATCTGCATTTAAACAAGCCAGGAATAGTCATCAAACCATGAATCTGAAGAGAATCTTTATAGTTCTTTAATTATGGACAAATGAATTATGGACAAATTATGGACAAATTAATTAATTATGGACAATTTTTGACAAATAAATAGCTTAGATAAGGAAGGCATGATTAACAGTTCAAACAACTATGGAACAAGAAACTTCCTAAACACTTTTAATGTATTTGTTAGTCAGTAGTGAGGAACAGCTTCCTTGACATAATTTCCTGTTTCTTCCTTTTGTTCTGAGGAGAGGAAGCTTCGTAAAACTGTATATTTAGTTAAATTTTCATTATTTGGGCAGCAAATAAAAAGATGGAAGAATGTTTAATTATATATTTGCAGTGAAATGTGAGCTTTTAAGGATATGATAAGGCTTTTCTTGATACTTAAAACAATAAATAATTAGAGTAAATGAGGAGGAGTGTGAAAAAGATTTTAAAAAAAGTTAAAGTATAATGTCAAATAAGGAACTCAAAAGTTAGAGGACTTTCTAAAGAAGAGACAAGAACCTTATAAAGAAGATAATGGGTTTATAAAAACAAATTACCAAATAAAAAAATTGTAAAAAACATGAATGAATATTTATCCATAGATCTGTTTCATTGAAAGTAGATATAATGAGAAGTGAAAAAATATAAATGTAAAAATGGAGATAAACCAAAATGGAAGCCATTTCAATTTGGCTGAAACTTCTGATGTGGTTAGAACAGTTGCAGAGGAATATTCTTACTTTAGAGCAGAAGTTTTAAAGTGATACTACTGCCAAACTGTTAATTTCTTTTGAAGAAAATACATATTTTCTTCAGTTTCCAAGACTTTTGCACAGTTTACATTAATGAAAAATAATACTTCTTCAAGTTTAGGAAAAAAAAAATCAAACATCTCTTTGCTTGATAATTGAAAAAAGCCAAGTGCACTTAGAGTACAGATATGAAATGACAGATTTAAGTAGTGCATAGTTATATGGCCACAAATCAAAATTCTGATAGATACAATTAGAAAACACCCAAAAGGAAAAAGGAATGTGGAATCCTGGGACTAAAGTCTCAGCATTATCAAACTGAAGAACAGTACTTAAAAGGTCAAAGCTTATTTTATATTTTAGTGTAGTTGGAGATCATTTAAATCATTTATTACTCTGCGATATAAATCAAAGCACAGAAAGTGAGGACGATTAGGACTTTCATTTCAAAAGCACATTCCTGATGTAAATTCACAACACTAGTGTACACATACCCTGTTTCAACTTCAGACTATGACTAAAGCCCACTAAACGAAATGGAATGTCACCCATGGATCTAGACATCTGGTGTGAAACTCTTAAAAAACAGTGTCTGTCTTCAAGTGTCCATTCTAGATGTATTAATTAAAACCATAGACAGCTAAGACCAGAAAGCTTTTGCCCTAGTACCTGTAAGTTATATCCAAGTTCCAAACACTCATCAACTGAGAACACAGAGATGCTTCTTCTCCATCTTTCTTCTCATATATTTCAAATTTAAAAAAAAAAAAAATTATCTTCACATTGTGAAGACAAATAGAAAGATCTCAGACAATATGGCTAATTATTGCTGAATCTTACACTTTTTGGTTATTGTTTCTGAAAGCTATTTGTTTGTTTGCTGCAGTATTACATTTCTACCAACACTCGATCAAATGAGGGTGTCTATAGTTTTAGCCATGGGAAATTATTAACTTGTTTCTTAATGAGAATCTGGTCTCTGCTTGGGGTTCTCTTGCCTACTGCATGAACAGTGATTTTCCACTTTCAGTGTGCTCCATGTATGTTTAACTATTTTATGAACTTTATCCAGTCAGCTTCAAAAATTAAACTAGATATTGTCTCATTACGCTTAATGTGATGACAGAAGACAGCAAAAGAATGCATGAACAAAGCCATAAAAAACAAGCCACCTTCTTTGAATCCCCTGTAGCATCACACTGAAATTTGAAGAGTTTCACACTGCTTTTTTTACCATTTTCTTTTCTAGCACATAATATCTCATTTGGCTGTTGTGTGGTTCTTTGATGTTTCCATGATGCCTATTTTTAAGTGTAACTGTCTTCATTATATGCTAAAGTTTCCAAGTAAATGGGATATCTGATTTGTTGATAGGCAAATACAACTTTTCCTCTTCTTCCAGTAAACATAAAGACAGATTTAAAACCAATTGTCCTTCTATATCTTTCCAAGAGAACTGTCCTAATAAATAAATTAAAATATAAAGGAATAGTGATGTAAGTATTATTTCAACACATTTGATTTTCTGCACTTAAATGATTAATTCACTTCCAGTTATATTCTGCATAGTGAAGATATATTTGAAAAACAACCTGTGTTCAAAGAACTGTTGTCATGGTAATTTATTCCCATTTAAAATCCAAATTATAGCTCATTAGGGATCCCATATTCTGGGGGGAATGCCCATCATTGGTTTTGTTAATGATTCTCTAATGCTGTAATTCTGTATAAGTACATGCATTAATTTACATGTAAAACTACCAGTATGATTAAACTAGATTTGCTTTAATGTCACAACCTCTAGAACTAAATTTAGATGAAGAAAGAAGGAATCCAGTTTTTAATATGTAAAAAGATTAAAATCTTAAATGACACTAACCTTAAACTGAAATGCTTTTACTCAAAATCCGGAGGACAAAAATTAATGCATCCATTACTTATGACATTGAAAGCTTCCTATAATGAATATAACAAGTAATATATAAATTTCTGCAAATCTCATTTTTCAGCTACTGTTTGCAATAATTACTTTACTGAGGTGAGGAATTTGAATTTTCTTTAAAAAACTATTTTTGTTAATGATTACTGAGGACAGCTCTTATTGATTGTATTTTTAAGCTCATTTTGTGACTCAAAATTCAAGATGGTAAAAATAATTGTAATTCATTTCCCCTTAGGATGTTTTAGATGTAAAAGCCAGCCTATTTTTTTGCATAAATGACAATCCTTTGGAAGTGCTGATGTATCAGAGTGCTAATGAAAAAAAAAAAAAAAAAAAAAAAAAAATAAAAGACATTTAAAAAAAGTCAGGAGATCTGGTTCTTGTGACATTTTTGTTAACAACAAGGATACAGAATATAACATTTCACCATTACTCTATTCCTTTGACACTTATTCACTCTTGTACAGGGAGATTGTGTATTCCTAATAATTCCGATTTGTTGTATTTGATGTCAGGTTTAATATTTTCCTTTTAGAGCTTGAAGTCAGAAGGAAATCATTAAAGAATTAGGGATGTTTGGTCATTACTGTTCTGTAATAAGGATGGGATTGTTGGTGGTTGTTTTTTCTTTTTATGTCACATAAAGCTGAAATATGCACTATTTTACTCTAAGGACTGTCTAATATACAGTATATACATCTGTATATATACAGCGCATACTATTTTAAATAAGATTATTTTTATGAGCAGCTCCCTAATAAATTTTACTAAGGAAAGATGTAGCAGTGTCCAGAGTCTGTGAAGTAAATTAAGGGAAATTAAAATAAAGCACAAATTTTTAAATGTGAGGGTAATTTGCCATCAGAACCATATACATAGTGAATCCTTTGAATTAGCCAAGAAACATTTTGAAAATATTGTGGGTTTAACTATAGATTGCTATGCTAGACTGAGAAATACACTGCATTAAATCTCTAGCTCTGTGGAGCAGTTCTAAGTCTCAACTCCAACACGTGAAGGATCTTTTCTAACAGTCTACTGCTTTTCTTTTGCACCTGTATCATTTGCATTTGTTCTACATGGTACAAGATAAATAATGACTGGACATGCTGCAGTGCATTCTCAACCAAAAGCCCTCAACTTTGAATTTTACTTTGTTAAAAATGTAAACAAGGCAAGGTCTGCCTGCCTTCAAAGCATTGGGCATAGGAAAGTTGTTTAGACTCCTTCTGGTGCAAATGTCTGAATTATCTCCTTATTTTTAACCCTTTTGAACTAACACTCCTTTGAACATGTTCTTTTTCCCCTGAATAATAATCATGTACCTGGCACATAGTGCCTCTGACATACGCACTCACAGCTGTTTTAAAATATTACATCTTTTAGCTATGTTTCCTTTTACACATAAAGAGGTATAATTTGTGCAAATGCAATTTAATAAGCAGCACAGTTATCATTTACAAATTTAGAAATATTCTAAATTTTGTTTCTATTTCAATTAAGTTGTTGCCTGATTATTCTATAAACAGAATTAGTTAATAGGGAAGGAACCAAAAACGCAAACAGGAATTAAATCATTCACTAAACTGTTCATCAAAGTGAAAGGCACTTCATGGTGTATTTTATTATTTCAATCACCATGTTCATGTTTATGTCCTGATTCAATAATGTGTTTAAGTGTCTGAGCAATTCTCAACCAATTCCCAACCCTGCCCAGCCCTTGGGGCTTCCCCCACCTGCCTATGGCCCAGGACTTCATGTCAGCCATCCATGGCCATCAGCCCTGGCCCCAGTAATGCCAGAGCAGGACCAGTCTCCAGCTCTCTACACCATGTCCTGCCAGGCTGTGGGTCCCTCTGAGTGGACTTCCCCCATGGGCCCACATCCCAGCCCAGCCTTAGCCTGTCCAGGGCTAGGGCTGCCCTGGTGACCCCAGCTGCGCTGCTCCTGGATGGGGCTGTGGGACATGCTCTGCCTTCCAGACACTGCCCTGATGGGCCCAGGGCAGCCCCTGATGGATGGGTATCCAGACCCAGGTCACTGCCAGCCCCTGCAGTGCCTTGCAGGTTTCACCATGGGTTCGTGGTTATCATCCATCACCCCACTAGCAAAATTACCCAGTATGCTCCTAGTGAAATTAAGTAGAGATTCCAGATGTAGCACAGCAAACTTAGAAGGAAAGGATCTGCAACGTGCTGGCAAAGGGTCTCAGCGTCATGAAAGGCAGACTAGCAAACAAACCAGCATGATTTGAGTGGTTGGAGTATTGTAGAAAGTCCAAGCAACAATCCAAGCTCTCATGAAACTGTAGAGCTCTGTTACAATGAAGAAACTAGGGAAAGACAAGGCCTAAGAGGGTGGTTATGGACCTTCTCTGACATGGTTTCTGCACTGGAGCTAACTTACAACCCAACAGCTCAGAAAAAAGTAGAAAGACCTTATGTCTGCCTGAATAATGTGCCCATATGCCTCACCTGAGTATTACTGTTCCCCTCTTAAGCTCTGAAGTGTCTTTTAAAGGGACGGTGAGTCTGACAGAGGTTGATCAAGTTAGATCTCTTCCTTTAAATGAGTTCCAAATGACGACCAAAGATTTAAAAAAAATAAAAATCAACCAACCACAAACAAAAAAACCCACACAATTTCCTCACAACAATATGCATCTCTTTTTAAATAGAGAGAGCACTAGGCAATGTGCTTTAACAAAAAAAAAAAAATGGGCTTACAGCCATTTGCCTCTCAGACCCTTTAACCTTACAGGGTGGCCTCTTGCCTCCAGGCCTGGCTTCGAGGTGGTACTGAGCTCTTCAAAGCCTCCTTTCTTATATCTTACTTTCTTAGCCTTCTTTGACTCATGTCTTCTGAACCTGTCTTTTCTGGAGGCAGCTCAGCTTTACAAGGAGACAGAGTGTCTGCTGTTCTCCAGAGGGGCCTGCCATCTCAGCCACTCCCTTTTGAAAAGATCATAATATAGGGTAAAAAAAAGTTGAACTCATCGATCTATGATGCATCTGCATCCTTTTACTCAGTTTTCTGCTCAGTCATTATCTTTTTATACTGCACTGTCAAATTAAAAGATTTATAGTCTGTAGTGCATTTTCTCTCCATGTACCTCATCTCTCTTGACAGTCTCTTTCATTAATGGGTAAGGAACTGTACCTGGTAGCAGTTTTTCAGAACTGATTTCGGCTAACTGGAGAGAATTCCTTGCCTAATTATTCCATGTGGTCATAACAAACTTATATCCAAGCAATTTTCTTCACTGCTTAGGCTAACTTGCTTCCAAAATTGCAGTGCCTGATGACCAGGTAGAATGGTTGCTATTAAGAAATGAAATGCAGGTTTAAGCTAAGGTGGAAAAAATACTCTAAAATGTTTCTTTAAACTATATCTATTATTTTCCTATGTTCATTTTAATTCCTGATACTTTTAAAAAGGAGCACTAATCTTGAAAAAACCTTACAATGTGTTCACTGAAGGTTCACTGTGTTTACCTGAAGGTCTATCTCTTCATGTGCTGCTCTACCATATGCCTTTGCAGACTTGTTTCTATTGACTCACACAAATACAGAAATCTTTCTTGCACTGAATAATTCAAGAGTGTAGTAATCATATCAGGCTGTGGGTTCTATTGTTGAAACCAGGGGTAAAAAAGAAAAATAAAAAATCTACTTAATTTGGGGACTAGATAATTAGGTACAGTGTGTTTTCTACACACTCTTTGAGTTTTCTGCTTCCGAATCAAAACTTTGTCTCGGTTTGGTTTTTGGTTTTCTTTTTAAACCAAACTGTTGCTAAAATGCCTCTTGGCAGCTGGACAGATATAGACGGAATATCAGAAATGGAAGCCCTATCAGTTAAGTTTTATAAAATTCCAGTATTCCTAAAGGAAAATTTGGCAACCTCAGGTATGCTCAGTTTGGGATGGATTCTAGTTCATCTTTTTCAAGCTAAAAAAAAAATTAAGATTATTTAGATAGTAGTTTATATGATGGAATTGAGCTTTTGATTGAGACATTGTGCAGGCAAAGTGTACAGTCCTGGGACACAATGTACTGTTGAAGTTCTGTTAAACGTTAAACATTTTGGCCTTAGAATAGCACGATCCAATTATTTCAAGCTAGGAACCATTTACAGAAGTTGTGTACAGTTAATATGAGGTCTTGATTCCACAGGTAGCTCTGAATCTCATTTTAAGGTCAGTTGTGAAAGGATACTGTGGGGTTTTGTGTATTCAGAGCACTATTTTTCAGTTGGGTTTTTGGTGTTCTGGGGTCCTTTTTTTTTGTCCCACCCTTAACTGTCTTATTTTTCAGTAATGTAAGTGTTCTGCATCTACAAATCTCTTAGTACATTAACTAATTAAAAGCTGAGAGTTATAAACCCACCAGCAAATAAAATTCTGTTTCTGTACCATTGATATAGATAGTTATTTAATCTATGTAAACTTTTAAATGGTTTTTCACATCCGTAAGATTCTTCTGAAAATGCAGGCTTAACCTCCAAAACAAAAAGTCTATAGGTTTTTCAAGTGTATCATATCCTGCATACTTCTTTCCTTTATTCTTAAAAAAACCCCAAAACCTGGAAACTAGTAATATTCTACATATTTGTTTCAATCTCTTCTGTGGGACATGTTTATGTTGCCCTCCCTTAAGGATATGGGTAGTCAAGTATATCATGATCCATTTTATGAGAAATGGATGCTCCTTGGAACGTAATTCCTTTATCCTTTATTGATTATTACTGTGAAGTCATTCTTGCAAACAGTCATATTTTTTGTTTTACTTGCATAGATAACCACAAGGATATTTTGTGCATAGAGTGAAGTATATTACACTCCTGGAAAATACAATTATAAAATCAGGAATATTGAGAGTTCTTATCAAAAAGAATTTCTTGCAGATGCACGGAGGTGATGGTGAAATTTTTTTGGTTAGGCATGTGCCAGTGCAACACTTACTGTAATTTGGACCATGGGGCAATTGCTTCTGTGGATGAGCTGGATTTGAGTGACACTTTCCAAAGGCTGAGATTAGTAGTTTCAAAAAGACCTTTTTTAAAATTAAGTACTCTCATCCAGGATGCAGCTCCTTTCAGTTACAACATTGAGGCAAGACATCATGTGAACACCTGAATAATCAGTGAGGATTTTCTTTTTATATGGAGGTAATTCTTTATACGATGTTCAAGTGACTCTTTCAACAATGTGATCTCTTTCATTAAGGGGCTGCCCTTATTAAAGGGCAATCCTCATGAGGTGACTGAAATGAGCATTCTGAGTGCAATCTAAACCTCAGAGCAACTGCAGTGATACAGGATTATGTGGTCACGTTACAGCTTTTTAGGTGCATTTTGGAAAGTAGACTATTATATAAAATAGACATATTAATTGATTGATATTCTATA
Source organism: Chloroceryle aenea (assembly GCA_013399075.1). Lineage (NCBI taxonomy): Eukaryota > Metazoa > Chordata > Aves > Coraciiformes > Cerylidae > Chloroceryle > Chloroceryle aenea. The sequence continues at coordinate 22,463 of VWZY01003496.1, forward strand.
CAGTAATGTCGCAGGGTTTTTTGGTAAGACATGGTGCACTTTTGAACAGAAATTTTCCTATGGGGGAAGATATATATGGTTTATACCCCTATGGGATTTTTTTAATAAGTTATTAATGCTGATGTAATAATATTCCAAAGACAGTCTGAAGACGTGATGGTTAACAAATTCCTGGCACAACTTGAAAAGACATCCATGCATTGAGTCAAGATGATTAAGTTGTCTCCTTTTCTGATGTATAGCATGGGCTTGGTTGTAGTTACCAAGAAATTCTTGTTCAGAATAGTTTGTAAAATAATGCCATTTTAGCATCCACAGATATTCCCACAGATATTCCTGTAGTTTAGGGGAAGTGATGGTTCAAGAAATTAGTTGTAAGTGAAAATGGAGTGCATAATGTTTGCAGCTTCTTTAAATTAATATTCTGAATGCTGGTCTTGGTTTTGTAAATTGCTCAAAGCAGATTGCATGTCATCATTGTATTGAGTACTACTGTGCAAGCCAGTGGCTTTGACAGCAGCCAACAAAGCACTTTTGTGTGGCAACAATTTGTCCTATTGTCTCCAAGGGAAGCATGTTTTTACCCCAAGTGAAAGGTGGGCATAGACTCTTCCCTGAGTTTCCTATAGCAGGCAATGTCAAACAGTTATCTCTTGGCCTTACTGATAAAACAGTTAACTTTGAACATACATATAAGAGATTTATTCATAGTTGATGAATGGGGATGCCATAGTATCTATGCATACAGATAATTTACCCATGCATATAAGTAGAGAAAACATATTTTAGCTTTCGTTAACATATCCATATCAGATGAACTTGACTTCTCAACAATGTTCCTTCAAGTGTCAAACCAAAGAACCAAGATAAGCTTTGCTTTTTAACTATGATGTATAACACAAAATTTCTTTGAGATCTAACACTGTAAATAGAATTTTTTTTCATTTCACCATGCATAAATAAAAAATGCTGGTTTACTATTCACACATGCAGGACTGCTCTTCCTAGAAGATCTCTTAACTCTTCAACAAAATGAGGACCTATGCAGAGACACCCTCTTTCTATATTTGTTCCTTTTCTTGTGATTTTTCATAGTCTTCAAAAAAGGCAACATAAAATGTAAGTGCTGCCTTACACTGTTCTAAAATAAAATATAAGACCATTTCAAAGGAAAGCAAAAAATATCTGTCCATTCTTTAGTAAACTGTACCTGTATCCTATATCTACTTAGTAAAAGTTAAGTTAGTATAACCGTGGACCGTCACCATCAGTTGCTCTGTCATTGTTGTGGTAGGTAGTCTCAGGGAAATGCAAACACCATACTCATGCACTATGGGTTCTGAAGCCTAGCTTGAGAATACATATCAGAAAGGGCTAATTAGTCATTGCTACTTGAGAGCAGGCACAGAGGAAAAACTTAGCTCGTAACCTTTCAGAGGGGGGGTCTCTGCACACATTGCCATTTTTTACAGTGCTGTATCTAAGTAAGTTAAATGCAATTAGTGAAATACCCAGGATAGAGTGAATTAAGAATCCTTGAAAAGCAAGACTGTATTTAGAAAGGAAAGATGTATACAACCTGAATTTTGCCACTCTTACTTAAGCTTCAGTTTCAGTGATAGCAGCAGTTCAGGAAAAGAGTTAATCTGAATAAGAAATCAAAACTCGAATCAGTGACAAATAAATAAAGCCTGTCTGCCAACTATTCATCAGTCGCTTTATAAAGTGATTGTATAATGTAGGCCATTAAAAAAAATGGAAAAAAATCCATACAGGTATTGTATTTCAGTAATTACCGTAAAGGGATTCTTTATTACATTGAGTTTGAGGAAGCATTATGTAGACTGAGAGTAAGTAGTATTTTCTGTCTTAGATTCCTATATATGGAGTAATAGAAAACTACTATTAATCGTAATCAAATCAACAGGTTGAAAGAGATTTCAAAGATAATCTAGCCCAACATTTCTTGGTAAAAGCCCAGTCTAGACAGGATAGACCAGCATCCCATCCACCTGAATTTTAAAGGTGTCCAAGGCTGGGGACTCCACCTCTTCCCTGGGGAGATTATTCCAATGGCTGATTGTTCTCATTGTTAAAAATCTTCCTCTTGCATCCAACCGGAATCTCCCCTGGGGTTACTTGGACCCAGTACCCCTCATCTTTTCCATGTGACTCCTTGTAAAAAGGGGGTCTCCATCTTCTTTGTAGCCACCCTTTAAATACTGGAACATGGTGATAAGGTCTCCCCTAAGCCTTCTTTTTTCAAGGCTGAACAAGCCCAGGTCTCTCAGCCTTTCCTCCTGTGGCAGCTTCCCAGTCTTTTGATCATATTTGTAGCTCCTTAGGGGACATTAGGAATTGTTGAGAGAAAAAGATAAGACTTACTGAATGAAAATGTATGGGTTTTGCTACATAACAGTTTGAATAAAGAAAAATGTAACTGAGCTGATAATCTGAACTCCAGTGATAGGGTTTTTTCACCCATTTTTCCTATTTCATTTTCAAAATATCATTTGCTCTTCACCTGTGGAAATGTAACATCATTTTAGAGGTAGTCTGGCAAACAGGAAGCCTGACAAAATATGTATTTAAATTCAGATGATTGAAACATCACTTTTCATTGTGAGCTAGATCATGAGAAAAACTTTAAAACCTTATAATGTCTGTTAAGTCCTGAGAAAATTTGTTTGGAGCAGAAGGAGTATTCTGATGTTTCAGAGTAAATCATATGCATTTACACAAGCACAAGACATCACAAGGAAGCAATCTACAAGCTTCAGTGTTAGATGTTTGGGAATAAAGATTCCATTTTCCCTAATGCTGATGCATCAAAACTTAAAAACTTCATTGTCTCAATAACTGCCTATTGGAACTAAGAATTTTGAAGTACGTCTTTTATATGACTCAGTCATATGTACAACATACACTGTCACCATACATAACTTTCTCATTTTTAAATAATTATTCACTTCACAATATCCACGCTTTAGATGGAAGTATTTTGCTAACTGCATCCATGTCCCTCAGAAATGTACATAAGGTATTCCCATGTTACTGTGCTACAAAGCAGAGCAGAGTCTGTCACAGGGTTTTTTTTCACTCTAACTGCCCATAATGCAAGATCAAATTTTTCAACCTTGGTCTGTAAACAGCCTTATCCATAGTCAAGAAGATAATTACATATACTTCAAGGTTACCTAATCTTTTACATGTCTCTGAGGAAAATTAATGCAAATAGTAGTCAGGATACAGAACGACTAGCAGAATGCTAAAAGATTTACAGGCTAATTTACAAAAAGATGCATTGTCTTAATGCATCTGGGAGAGCGGCTTGGTCGTGCCGGGGCCGGCGGCCTGCGGGCGGATGTTGAGGCTGCTGAGGCGGCCCGGGCGGAGCAGCTCCGCCGGCGGCAGATCCGAAGGAGGCGGAACCGCCACGACGGGAACTCGAGTGCCGAGACACCCCCGGCATAAACGCAGCTCCTCGGCGGCGCTGAGCCAACGAGCGGCGGTGGTGTCTCCCAGGGGGGAGCACTCGGAGCACGGAGCGGGCACACGGGGCACGGCAGCTCGCACGCGAGGGCGCCCACTCGGCGAAGGACCAGCTCCAGTGTGGCGAGTCCGCGCTGGGGAGGGGAAATGGCAGCAGAAAGGGCTGTCAGAGGGCCCTGCTGGGCTCTTTTTTGTCTGTGTTGGAAGGCGGGAGAGCTGGTCCTTATGCCGAGCGCCGGCAGCTTGTGGGCAGCAGAGGAGGGACATGCAAGTATGAAATACCAGTAGCATTTCTTCAAAATAGCCTTTTAGTTTATTGACAAGAAATTAAGAATATTGTCTTTTGTCAGATAAATCACCTGAGGACTGTTAAAAAGTATTGCTTATGATACATACATGTCTTCTAATTCCTCTTCCCATTATATTAGGATTATCTGAGAGAAGTGGATTTCCTGGTGATTATTATTATTGAACTGCCCTGGTAGGAACATTCAGCTTGTCCAAGTCTGGTAGATAAATTTTGCTGCATCTTTTAGAGTAAAATCCTGCTTCCTTATAGCTATTGCTGTGGTTTTCTGTAACTAAACCTTTTTTCAATTTTTATGTAAATTACCTCATTTTAAAATGCATTTACAGGCTGTGAATTATATGAAATTAAGTAGCTTTGTTTTCAAATGTGTGTTTGATGCTGAATTATTATGTCCTCTTGAAGAGAACTAAGATTATAATTCCAGCTGTCAGGTATTCCACTTCTCAGCAAACAGAAATTTTTCAGAGGAAAAAAACAACCAACCAACCCAAACCAAACAATAAACCAAAAACCTGAAAAAAAAGTGCCAATAATTTGAGTAAGATAAAATTTCAAACTTTAGACTTTTAACTAATAACTAATGAGTGATGCAAATAGAAAATTGAATTTCCAGATTGACTTAGACTTCAAAGAAAGTCTGAAGTTCACTTAAGTTGAGTAAGACATCATCATACTCCCCCCTTAGTGTGACTTGTTGCTGAAAGCTGTTGTCATTGGTAGGGGTTCTCTAAGTATTTGGATATATATGTGGGGTTTAAGGGTTTTGTGTTGTTTAAGCAGTTTGCAGTGAAACAGGATAGAAAGAAAACCATTAAATCTTGTATTAAAGTCCTGAGATGGCCAGACTATAAAAGTAGAAAATAATTCCCCAGCTCTAACCAGAGCTACTAAGAGAAAAAGAAACTGAAATCTTATAAAATATTTACTCAGTGATACAGTTTTAGGGACTTTACTAAGACATATGCAAAAATTTAAAAAGAAGACAAAAATACAAAACTCCCCCTTCAGCCACTACTGTCATATTTAACTACTTTGGGTGAACTGATGAATATGTGTGTTGTTGGTGAAAAATTACTGAAATATGTAGCCATAGTAATATCAAATGAAGTAATATCAGCCCATTTCCACACTCAGATTTAATCAAAATGTTTTAAATGTTTGAAATACAATACAATAATTGACATACGCCTAAATGAAGTCTGAATTTACTGTGTGCTGGCTTTGGCTGAGATAAAGTTTGTTTTCTTCATGGTATCTTGTGTGGTGTCATGTTTTGGATTTGTGCTGGAAGCAGTGTTGATAATACAGGGATGCTTTAGTTTTTGCTGAGCAGTGACTTGCACAGAGTCAAGACCTTTTCTGCTTCCTATGCCACCTTAACAGCAAGTAGTCTGGCGGGGTGCACAAGAAGTTGGAAGCAGACACTGCTGGGACAGCTGACCTCAATTGACCAAAGCGGTATTCCAGACGATATGACATCATGCTCAGCACATAAACCTGGGGGAAGAAGAATGAAGGAGGGGATGTTTGGAGTGGTGATGTTTGTCTTCCTAAGTAACTGTTGCATGTGATGGAGCCCTGCTTTCTTGGGGATGGCTGAACGCCTGCCTGCTGATGGCAGGTAGTGAATGAATTACGTGTTTTGCTTTGCTTGCGCACGTGGCTTTTGCTTTACCTATTAAATTCTCTTTATCTCAACCCCCAAGATTTCTCACAGGGTGAGTGAGCAAATGGCTGTGTTGTGCTTAGTTGCTGGCTGAGGTTAAATCACAACACACAATAGTAATATGCTCCAGGTACTGCAGACATAGACTTGGTACTCTCCACGAGCACCCATTCATCAAGCAGCAGCTTTGGCTGCCTCAGCACCATTTTCACTTAGTACCACCTTGATATTAAGCTAGTCTTCAAGTTCAAAGTAGCAAACTTGTTAGGGGCCATCATCTGCTCTCTGATCATCACTTCCTGAAGCCAGTGAAAGATCTCAGATGCTTAGATCTAGATAGTTTCCATCACCGTGTGTGATCTAAACAATCAGTGATGCCATTTATAGAGGTTCTCCCTCGATTCCTTTCATTGCCCATTTGTACCAGTCTTCTTGTATATAGTGTGAAGAAGATGAAGTTTATGGTGAAAAATCTCTCTTGCTTAAAAATGCTTGCTAATTTTATCTTGTTTGTGTCTGTGCTGCCTGTGCAGACTTCCTTCTTCTGTTATGTCTGAGAAGTTAAAAAGCCTGTAGGCCGGAGGGCTGCTGCAGGAAAATGTCAAATATTTTCAAATAGCAAATTCACCCAGCCTGACTAGGAAAAGAGATAACATGAATTTGTGCAAAATGAATGTCTGCATTTGTGTGTTCTGAAAGACATCTTCTCAACAGTGCAAGAAACTTTTAATGGTACATATTTTCATGAAACCTTTGAAGTGTTGCAGGCTGGTTATATTCTCCAAGATGTATTTGTTGTGCTGAAGGCCCCTCTGCTGAACTAAGGGTCCTTTACCAAATAGACCAGTTTTTCAGAGAGGTATATACCTTGTCTCTTCTTCCCCTCATACTTTGACTCAGACTATCTTGAAATCTTTCTTGGAGAAGAATGCTGCTTTTATCAGACAGACAGACATTCTTTACTGGGGCAGCTGTGCAAGATGCCCATTGTGCACATCTACTGCGCACAATTGATCTGAGTACTAGTCACACCATCACCTACAGACACTGTGATGTTTGTAAAACATCTAGAGCTGGGACAACTTTTTTTTTTTCTTGTTTTGTTTTATTTTGTTTTGTTTCTTGTGTGTGGAGTTGTATGACCTCTGTAGGGTATTGCTGGTTTGGTAACTGTTAGATATTATAAAAAAAATATATGTGGAATTCTCACCAAGAAAGGGAGGTGTTTCAACTGTAAGTTTCAGTTAAGTAGTCCACTTATACCCTTGCCTTCCATCTTCTTTTGGTCATTTTTTTTTGCAAACAGCTGTTTCTCAAGAGCAACAAAATTAGCAACAAATGTGCTCCCCTACATATACTATCAATTGAACAGTGGAAAGGTTTGACACTAGCATGAATATGCTATATAAACTGAAAACAAATCTTTCTGGTTTCACATAACTCACTGTATGCATATCTGTGTTGATTACATATCCCGAAGAATATATCCTAGCTAGAAGAAACTTGGTCATCAACTTAAATGAGAATGGCTATTGAGGCCACCAATGTGCATTGTTTTACTCCGTAGTTAACTAAAGGAAAAGTGTTTTACAACCTGGTCTGTTTTGCCCACTTACCATAAGAGACAGTTTGTACTGGACAAGGATCAGCATATAAACATTTATATGTATTACACGAAAAAAAAAAAAAAAAGTTAACTACTGAACAAATGTGAGTAACTAATAGTTTCTTGTAGGAAACAGTGGTGTATTTTAGCTTTAATGGTGGTTATGTTGATTGCATTTCTGAAGCGGTATCTACTCTTTAAAAATTCATGAAATTGACTCCTGAATGCCTAACATAAGTAATATTTTACTTCATCACCGTGGCAGCCTTTTTGCTAGGCTGACAATTATTAAGTAAAGCTTTCCATGAAATATTTATTCATCCTTTTGTGGGAGGTCAGGTTAAGGTCTGAATTTCAGTTTCTATCATTCATCTGAAGTTTCCAAGACACTTGTCTTGTTTCTGCTTTCAACCTTACTATTTCTCTTTTATTTAATGCTTCTGTTTCTTAAAGTTAATAGGGGAGAAAAACACAGACTCCAAAAGTATTTCTAATCTAATTCTCTGCCTTTTAAGATACAGTGTAAGCAGTAAGTGTGCAGGTTTTTTTAAACAATAAAAAATAACAAAATAGAACTTCCTACTTTAAGCTTCCAGTTTAAAAACAGCAGATGACTGTCAGTTTATGTGACAGAACAAATAGGAAATGAAAAAATGAAAAAAAATAATGTGATCACAAAGAAATTCACTTTCATGGGTTCTATATTTACAGTTATTAACATATATTTTTAGCTATATTAAAGGGAAGTGACCAAAGGCACCATGTAAAAGGATTAATACAGGCCTCTAAAATCGTGTTTATAATGTAATTGTATGCACACAGAGTGCACAGAACTAACACCACAGTCTTGGTGAAGAGATGTAGCTGACCTTATATTTGTGACACTAAACACTCGACGAGCCATACTGTGAAATAAAATATCTCTGATCAGTCTTTGGAAATGTTTGAGGGTTGATGTTCATATCAAGAAATACCAAGAAACCAGTCCAACTCCTTCATAGTGAGGGAGGGTAATAAGTTGTTTTATTTGGATAATTCTGATCCAACAGTCTTTCATCAGTGTCTTCTATTTCAAGCAAAGGATTGTTGGGACTGAGAACTTAAATGGAAGCTTCAGCTAGACATAAGAGCTTAGCATGCTTGAATTATGCTCAATTGTCCAGTTATCCTTTACATAACAGTTACGGACATATTGATGATTATATATACTTTCTACTCGGTTCTCAGCGCTACCTATATTTTTTTGCCTTTATGTCCTCTTTACTTCTTTTTGTGTCTATCTCAAAATGGGCATAATGTTGTGCAAATCAGGAGCATCAAAAATATTTTTTCAGAGGATAAAGTTTATATTCATTTCAAGGTAAAACTTTACTTCCCATTTGAGGTACTTTTAAGTAAAAGAATAAGCACATTTCACAAAACTCTGGAAGCAAGGAAGGATAGATGGTTGATTTCACTGGTATTTTAACAAAGTACCCTGATAGCTAAGACTGTTTGTGAAGAGCTACAGGAAAACTGTTTTCTTATTTCCCTGCCTGGGCAGATTTCAGTATATACTGTCTATACTTCTGGATACAATCTTGAAGGAAGTGCCTCAGATTTGGTTTGGGGTTTTTTTTGGTTTTGGCGTTTTGTTTTTGGTTTTTTGTTTGTTTTGTGTTTGTTTGGTTAGTTGTTTTGTGTTTTGTTGTGGTTTTTTGTTTGTGAGTTTTGTTTGTTGTTTGTTTTTTTTTGTTTGTGTTTTTGTGGTTTTTTTGTTGTTGTTTGTTTGTTTGTTTTTGTTTTTGCTTTTGCTTTTTTTTTTTTTCTGATGAAGCTGTTACATCTTTTCACAAGCATTCAGATTTTAAGCCAAAAGAAGAAAATGAAAGTCATCCTGTAGTCTGATAAGTAGCAACTCATTTGGTATTTCCAAGTTTTCAAACTTGTCTTAGTGTATTTCTGCATTCTTGAGAGATCAAAGAAAGGATGTGAAATTAGGTGCATCTTTCTTGGACAAGAAGGCTTTGCTTTCAACTACCATAAACTCTTTTTTGACAGCCAATGTTGGTCTCCTAGTTTTTCAGGTAGTGAAAATTAACTTCAATTTCATGAGTAATTTCAATTTCATGAGTAATGAGTCGCAAAAAAATTCTGTCCAGTAATGATTCACAAAACTGTTTGTTGCTGCTGTGCCATAGGTGAGGCATAGGAAAGTTAAAATATTTATAAGCATGTAATTCTATTTCCAAAATTCTTCATTTGTGGTAGAAGATTCTGTATCTAATTTCTAACATATAATGTTGAACAGATACTTTTCTTGCTGCTTAATTTCTGAAAGTGTATGCCTGTCTTTTAAGATGTTGTGTTCTTTCTCCTTGAAGGTATTTAAGTATGCTCTTGTCTCCATTTTTTTTTCTTTTTTTTTCAGATAGATTAACTGTGTTAAAAAAATAAGCAGATTTCTAAATGGCTTGTTGTCAAACAGCCCTGAGCTGTCTTGGACAGTAAGAAGGCTGCTCCTTGGTGGCTCTTTCAGCAGTTGCTTTGAAGAGCTGGTACTTCATCCTCTTCTCTGCTGATTGATTCACATTCCTTTCTAGCATTAACTCTCAGTCCTGTCTACCAGTGCCCTGGTGGCTTTTTCTTGTTTAGAGCTACTGCTCTTTGCATGGTTGCAATGATTATCATTTTTTAAAGATGGAGTTTCATGAAGAGTTTAAACTGTTCTAAATCCTTGTTACTTCTGTGAGATGCTGTCCATAGCATCTCACAGATGGCATCCATAGTTGCAGCAGCTCCGGTGCTTTTACTGCCATAGTGAGTACTACAGGCTCATTGGTTTGACTAAGGAGTAACTCAGCTAGAAAAAAAAATAAACCAGGGACAGTTTTCAGGTGGCTTGCTAAAGCAATCCAAGCCTTTCTGCAACTTATGCTTGTATTTGTCTGTAAATGACAAAAGGAAAAATCATGTGCTAAGAAGCTCCTTTATGATGCAAAATATTCTCAGGACTAAATTAGCACTGCAATTGCACTTTTAAAACCAAAATATAAACAGGAAATAATCTACACTTTTTAAGTAGAAATTAGATTTTGAATTTAGCTTTTCTGTATACTCAGTTACATTTGAGATACCTAAAATAGTAAGTAATAGCTTAGAGAGTGTTCTTGTAGCAAGAAAAATATTTAATTTGAAATTAATTTCTCCTATGGGTCTTTTATTTCTACTTACTATAAGTCTTTAATAATAAAAATAATACTTCGAATTGCTCTTCAAGCTTGTGCACTAACAACTTAGATTTTTGAAAGGAAGATGCTTTAAAATCCTTCTGATAGCTTTTTGAGGAAATATTTTTTTTCTGTGAATAAAATTGAATCCTACATTATCAGCTTTTTTTCAGACAAAGCTGTTTCTGAAATTCTGACAAAGAGCAGACATATAGTAATTTGTAAATATACAACTTTTCTTGTATTTAGAAAAAATGTTTTCCAGAAAACTGTTGAGAATGAGTATTTTTTAAATTGTGTTTTTCAGGAAACATAATTTCATTTTATTTTGCATTTAGCAAAAATTGTTATTGTACTTAAAATCATTTAATCATAGATTTTAATTCTGATTTAATCTGGCAAGGAATTCCATATGCTGTTAAAGGAAACATTTTCTAGGTGTAGGCACATTAGGAAAGCATTTTAATTATGGACCTGAGATCACCCATTCTCCCAGTATAACATAATAAATGTGGTTTACTCAGATCTTTTATTAGTAAATGCCACTGTCCTTGCACAAGAAATATGGTGACTACATTTCTGCTTCAGGCCTAGACAGTGTTTTAAAAAATTCAATATCTCATTTTGCTTCTCCTTAATCCCTCTTCCTAAGGAAGCAGCTGATAAATTAACATAAGAATTCATCTTGCTCCATGTATTTGTACAATAGGTTGAGGGATGTTGAGAATCATATAGAGAGGTCAGAGGAGAAGTCATCATGTTCCAAAGATGATTAATATCTGCTCAAGACTCTGAATCTGTCCTGTGAGCTCTGCATAGGTGTGCATTTTACTAGTAGTCACAGATAATACAATTCTTGGCACTATTACAAGGCTCTGTTTACAGGGATAGTTGCTGTCTATGCATCTGTTTGTGCAAAAAGATAATACTTGGATAGATTGTGGTTTTGGGTTTTTTTAATAAGTATTTAGGATCCTACCATGGGACTCCATCCTGTCAAGGAGTTGCAATTGCCACTGGGGGCTAATTTAGATCTAGCTTGAAGTCTGAGTGAGTGACTGTGGTTTGTGGCTCCTGAAAAGTTAATTAGAGAACAGTAGAACTATTCTCCTCTCTTATTTAGATAACAATTTGACACCTTTATAAATTCATGAGCTGAAATTGCTCTGCACAAATGCACAATATCCTATTTTTCATTCAGCACTGTTTCCATTTTCCAGTGCCCTGTCTGACTTTGCTCATAGTTTGGAAAGTAGCGTAATGCATCATTTATGCTGCCTTCCACCTTTACTGACTGATAGCCTCCTTTGCTGTCAATCAATTCATTGCATTTTGTCAAAAATAATGTGAAAAATTTAGTTACTGATGTGAAAAATTTAGTTACTGATATGAGTGAAGTTAATTTATCTGTAAACAAGTGCTCAAGACAGAAATCAGAGAGAATGGTTTGCTAGGGTCATTTTAGTTATGACAAAGACCTAAATGGAAGTCAAATGCTGGTATCCAACTGACAAAGTAACAAATACAGTTTCCTTGTTTGATTGGAAGAGAAAAGCATATTATCAGTAATTATTGAGAAGTCTTTTTCTTTTGAAAGAGTTTCAGTTTGATAACACGTGATCTACATCTCCCTGCAAAACAAACTCTTGTAAGGTTGTTATATGACCTGACCACAGAACTGCCTAATTGCCTATCTCTTGCTCAAATCCAGATGTGCTGTACTCAAACATCAGCTAGACCATAGTAGATACATGTCAGAGAACAGGAAGTACAAAGCTGCTCCTCAAAAGATAAAACCAGGAGCTGAGAATGACTACAGCACCGTGTCCTTATCACCAGGGCACAGTCCTGCAGGACCTGAGCTAGCTGGGCACAGCTAGGTGGTGTTGACAGCTCCAGGTAAGGGGAGCGATTCAATGTCCAGCCAGGGATTTCAGTCATGAACAGCAGGAGATTCTACTGGAGAAAATGCTACAATGTGGGTCCAAGGTTCACCAAGGAGGCAGGGCTAGAAACAGGACTGGAGATGGCGCACCCACAACCTGGATTGGAGCAGGTCTGAGAGCCCAAACCCAAGCTTAAATGATGCTCCTGGGCCCATGGGCAGAAACTTGAATGGATGCTCTCTGCAAGGCTGGTCAGGGCCTCAGGGCCATGAAGGCCTGTGCTTGCAATCAGGGCTTTGAGAATAAATGTACAGTGTCAAAGAAAACTTTCATCAGGCTTCTCTCTGTGTAAGGCTGTACCAAAGCAGCTGTTTTACATGAGGATGCATTATATATATTAGGCCTACATAGTAATATCTGAGGACATAATTTTGAAGTCATATGCTAACTACTGTGCTTGACTATTGCTGCATTGTGGTTTTAACTTTGGTGACTGTTCAATAGCTTATACTTTATAAACTGTGTCATATAATGGATCGAGTGTGTTCCAATGAAGCAAATCAAGTGTTTATAGAAGTCCTGGTTGCCCTTGACATCTCTTGCCAGATTCAATTGCAGGTGGCCTTTGAGTTTCTTGTGTGTCTGCACACTCAGACAGCATGGACAATCCCAAAGAACATTTAATGAGGCAGCAGCCTGAGGGTAAATGGAGCCCCTAATGAGAGAGTGTGTGTGTCAGGGATCATAGGTGAGTCTGGTCAGGAATTAAATGACATCAAGGCCTTTAAAGACATCAGGGGATACATCACTGAAGTTAGAATTCACCTTTTATAACACCTTAATTATTTAAATTCCAATACTACAGTCTCCAGGAAGATAAACTTCCTATGAAAGTAAACAAGAATAGTGCTAGCAGACCTGGAGAATCAGAGCCAGAGACTTTAGAGCAAGGCACTTTGTACATTGAGAACTGAAATAATTCAAACTTTCTCGTTTCATTAAATGTTTTAGGTGTTTTGTAGCATTCAAGAAATGTAACCAAGAGTGAAAGTTACATTTTCAATCAGTAAGTCTGATATCCCTGCCTGATAAGAATGATAAAATGAAGTGGGAATATCAGTATTTGGTTTTGTTTGGTAGAAATTGATTATTGGCACTATATAATATTAAAGCAAATAGAATAAGGTATTAGCACACAACACCAAGCTTTTATATTCCAAATTATTAATAAAGGAAATTTGATGTGAAATGACCTATCTCTGTGCCTTTTGTACTTACAGCATCTCTCAGTGAAGTTATCTTTGTTGAATCCTCAAAAAGTTTTGAACAGCATATGTGTGGGGTCCAAATACTTTGTACCTACCCCGAGAAAAAAGGACCAAAAATAGGCTTTGAAAATACATCAAATCTCTTGTACTGCACGTGAAATAAATTCAAAAAATAATCTAATCCATCTCCACACAATGTCTACAAAGTGAGTAATTTCAGTTATACAACAAAAAATAATGTTGTAGCATATTTCATGCCCTAACAACACATCATCTTTTCTCCAAAAATATAATAGGGCCAACAGCATCCTGGTCTGTATCAAAAACAGTGTGTCCAGCAGGAGTAAAGAAGTGACCATGCCCCTGTACTGGTGAGGTACTGGTGAGAACGCAGCTTGAGTACTGTGTTCAGTTTTGGGCACCACAGTATAAAAAAGACACTGAGGTTCTGAAGCGGGTCCAGAGAAGGACAATGAAGCTAGTAAAGGGTCTGGGGAAAATGTCTTATGAGGAGCACCTGAGAGACCTGGGGTTGTTTAGTCTAGAGAAGAGGAGGCTGAGAGGAGGCCTTATTGCTCTCTACAACTACCTGAAGTGAGGTTGTAGTGAGGTGGGCATTGGTCTTTTTTCACAGTTAACTAGTGATAGGATGAGAGAAAATAGGCTTAAGTTGCTCCAGGGGAGGTTTAGGTTGGATATTAGGAAAAATTTTACTGATTGATTAGGCATTGGAACAGGCTGCCCAGGAAGGTGGTGGAATCACCTTCCCTGGACTTGTTTAAAAAGTCTAGATGTGACACTTCAGGACATAGTGTAGTGGTCATGATAATGTTTAGTAGATGGTCAGAGTTCATGATCTTGAAGGTCATTTCCAACCTCTGTGATTCTATGGTTCTAAGTTGATGAAGGGAGATGTAAATATTCACAAACCCCAGGAGTTTTTGCAAAAAACCTGGAGATCCCAGGGTACCCAAATTTGCTTTAATATGCAGAAAGATGCTATCTTACTTACAGGTTAACTTCTACACCTGTACATAGCTCAGTGTGTGTATGTGTGATTGCTGCTTTTGTCTAATCTTATGCGAATTACTATCTTACGCGATATTACTATCTTATGCGATAATCTTATGCGATATTTACTATAATCAGTTCTTGATTTTGATTGATTAAACACTGCTAGTTAATAAATTATCATATCAGTATTAATCTATCAGAATTGCTGCTATCACTTACCTCAAATGGCACAATGTTGAACTAAGCACACTAAGTCCCAATACTCAAATTTCCTTAGACGTAAACCATTGACCATGTCTGGGGCTAGGGGTAGCTCTAAACTTATTATCTGAAGAACTTCTGAGGGCAAGACGGTCCATTCTGAAACCCTGGTAACTGAACAGGAGGGCCATTTTTACCCTCTTCAACTCCCAGTCCCCATGAAAATCACTCTAACACAACTCCAAATCATTTTTACTATATACATACATTTACTCTCACAAGTATCATAATCACAGAGCTTTCTTTTAGTTACATGTGTATTACTTGCAAAAATATTGTAACCTTATTGTTTTTATTTAATCAAGTTGCCTTCTAGTAAGTAATATAGTGACTTTGCCATCAAACTGAACCTTGATTAATCTTTCTTGATTATCTTCTATGCTTCACCAGATTTACCAAAAGTTATTAAACCATTAATAATTCCTAATAAATTGTATTGCTGCTTTCATCTGAGTGAGGTGCATCCCACTCATTTTTTGGCAAGCAGTTTTAATTAGGATTCTGCAACAAGTGGTTTAAGTGATTTCAAGGGGAAGTGCTCTTTTACAGCCCCCACAACAACCTGAAATTGAAGTTTCTACCAGTTTGTAGTCCAGTGTGGATTTGTGCATAATGTTTCAGAAAAGCTTCATGATTAGACAACTTCAGAAATTATGTTTTTGTCAAATAATCTGTTTGGGTAATGTGTAGTGCAGTCCTGTACCTGGGAAGGGTCAGATGCAGCCTGGGCATCTTTTAACCCCATTAAGCAAAAGACTCACCTGAAGATGAGAGAGGCATAGAAAGCCAATAGCAGGCTAAAATTTCTCTTCTCACCCTTCACTGAAGATAACAAAAAGCAGGTACAGCAACAGTCAAGATGTTGGTATGATTTTTGGTGAATTGTAGAAGAAAGTATTATAGAGAATCCTCTATCCCAGTTTAATTTGAACTTTATTGTAAAAACTGCAGACTGGAATAACAAGAGCATATAGGCTCCTACGGTGCAAAACTGGCTAGGCTTATGTTCAGCAAAGGTTCCTGGCGGTGCATGCAGTGTGGGGAAATTGGTGGTAGTGTCAGGTTATCACAGACATCCTTTTTTTTCCTTTGTCCCTGCTGAGAGGACTGTTTTTATACCTTCTTCATTTGTATTTTTCATAATCAATCATTGTCTGTTTTTGATTTTCAGCAGCAATCTTCTTACCATAGATGTCTTTCCATTAGGCAGCCCTTCTCATTACATCTCTCTGTAGATGTGCTGGGCTCCCATATTGAAATAGAATCTGCCATCAGCTGTGCTAAGATGCCAACACAAGAGAGGGGGAGATCACAAGGAGGTGACACTTTTCAAAGACACAAAATCCAAACCTCCAATCATGCCTAGAACTTGAGATTGAGTTCAGATCTACCGTCTTAGAATAGATGATCATGCAGAAGACAAAAATCCTGTCAGTGTGCAGCTTAAGCACTTGTGAGTATGTTGCTTAAGGGCTTTTTCATAAAAAAAATGGAATAACACAACCAACTGGGTATGAGCGATGCCTGTACATCAGACCGAGAAATGTGAGGAGGAAGGACCATGGCAAGACATAAGAACAGTCTGTTCCTTTTGTTCTGAGTAAAATGAAGTTTACATGGAAATAAAGTTATCCTGTGGGCTTGCTCAGACAGCTAAGCCATGTCTTTCAAACAAGGAAAAAATGGGTTATGCTGTAAAAAGTCAGCAAGCACAGGAAAGACTACTGGATGAACAAGTACACCCAACGTCCTTAAAAATATCAGAGACCATGTGTTAACAAATGATAAAGGTAGAACTTGCTTACAGATAACTGGTGGCAAAAGTGTGCTATTGCAGTATTCAGTATGCACCCAAACAAACAAACCATTTATTACTAGCTGAGAACTGAGGCTGCACAGGCTTAAAAGCTTGTCACTGTTGCTGACTATAGCATTTCTTCACATTACTGGGTGATAATTATCATGTTTATTTCTCTTCCACAAACTGACTATTATTCACTTGTTTCCACTGCCAGATTATAGTTCTTCTGACAAGCAAGAACAGTAATGAGAAGGGCATATTCAATTTCAGCTTTTATTAAATTCTCGTGTATTAAGCACTGGTCCTCGGGCTACTGGAAAGGGATTCACAAGTAGTTAAAAAATAGATCCACATAAATTATGGAAAATCCATATATTCCATCACATTTCATCATGAACTTACAATAAAAGGAAGAAACAGAATTTCAGTACTTCACATGTAATGGTATGATGCTTCAGTCTGAGAGAAAATGGACATTATCTTTATATACTATACCTACCACTATAAAGTGAATATACTTTTCATCGAAAAGCACCTCTATTTGTATCACTGTCTTTTGATTTTGTTTCAAATTACTTCTTTATCATTGACCTGAACGGGAAGACAGGGATGGGGAGAAGAATGCAGCCCCCATATTCTGGGAGGAAATGATCAGTGACCTATTGTTCATGCATCTATGGGACTGGATGGGATCCACACAAGGGTACAAAAGGAGTTGTTGGAAGTGCTCACCAAGCCACTCCATTATTTATCAACAGTCCTGGCTAACCAGGGAGATCCCACTTGACTGGAAGCAAGCAAATGTGACTCCTTCCTACAAGAGGGGCTGAAAGGATGATCCTGGGAACCACGGACCTGTCAGTCTGACCTCAGGGCCAGGGAAGGTTATGGAGCAGGTCATCTTGAGTGCCATCACGTGGCACATACAAGACAACAGGGTAAGTCAGGCCCAGTCAGCATGGGTTTATGAAAGGCAGGTCCTGCCTCACTAACCTGATCTCCTACAACAAGGTGACCCACCTAGTGGATGAGGGAAGAGCTGTGGACATTATCTACCTGGACTTTAGTAAAGCCTTTGACACTGTCTCCCAGAGCATTCTCCTTCAGAAACTTATGGAGCAAGGCTTGGTTAAATTCACTCTGCACTGGATAAAATTGTAGTGGGACCTGTTCTCTTAAATATCTTTATTAATGATCTGGATGAGGGGATTGAGTGTACCCTCAGTAAATTTGCAGATGACACTGAGCTAGGTGGGTTTGTTGATCTACTAGAGGGTAGGGGAGATTTACAGCAGGACCTAGACAGTTTACATCAGTGGGCCAAGGTTAATTCATGGGGTTCAACAAGGCCTAGTGCCAGGTCCTGCACTTGGGTGATAACGACCCCATGGTAAGCTATAGACTTGGGGATGTGTGGTTGGAAAGCTGCAAGTTGGAAAAGGACCTGGGGGGTATTGATTGATACTCAACTAAATATGAGCCAGCAGTGCGTGCAGGTAGCCAAGAAGGCCAATGGCATCCTGGCTTGTATTAGAAACACTGTGTCTAGCAGCAACAGGGAAGTGATCATCCCCCTGTACTCGGCACTGGTGAGGACACAGCTTGAATACTGTGTTCAGTTCTGGGGCCCTCACTGTCAGAAGGACATGGAAGTGCTGGATCCTATTCAGAAAAGGGCAACGAGGCTCATGAAGGGCCTAGAGCACAAGCCCTGTGAGGAGTGGCTGAGGGAGCTGGAGTTGTTTAGTCTGGAGAAGAGGAGGCGGAAGGGAGCCCTTCTCTCTCTCTACAACTACCTGAAAGGAGGTTGGATTGAGGAGTGGGACAGCTTCTTCTCCCTGGTGACATGTGACAGGACCACAGGGAATGGATGCAATCTGCACCAGGGGAGGTTTAGGTTGGATATTAGGAAATATTTCTTCACTGAAAGGGTTATCGAACATTGGAATGGTCTGCCCAGGGCAGTGGTAGTTGCCATCCCTGGAGGCATTTAAATGGTGTGTGGTCCTGGTGCTTAGGGACATGGCTTAGTGGTGAGCTTGCAGTGTTTGTCTGAAGGTTGGACTAGATGATCTGGAAGGTTTCTTCCAACCAAAGACATTCTGTGATTCTGTGACCTAAAAATTTCGTTTCCTCTTAATGCCTCATTTCTTAATCTGTAAAATGGGATTAGTACTATTACACAATTCAGGGGGGTTATGTCAAATGCTAAAATAAAAAGACAGTATGGGAGATATAATTATCTTACATAAAAAATGTTGATTGGAGAACAGAGATAAAAGATATGTGTAGCTTGGAGAAATAACTGCCTGTGCACAGTTTCTGGAAAAACATCAACATGAACAGAGGAAAAAGTTGTTTAGGTGACATATTCAGATACAACTATGACTAATAACAAATGATGTTTTAAAAAGGAGTATTTAAGGTGAATATCAATAAAAGTTGCCTGAGAATGAGACTAGAGAATGGCTTACATTCAAATGACACCAATAGAGAGACATCTTGCTAGCCAAATGAATTAAAACCCAATGAAAATACATTGTAAATCACAGTGTTGCACTTTGATTGGACAGTAACTGCAAAATCTCGTTCTAATTCTAATTGCTCTGGTTTTAATTTTTTTTCTCTCTCCCAGAAAATTAATTTTAAAAACCCAACAGATGAGATTTGTAGTAACAATTTCCACCCATTACTGAGATAGAATTTGATTAAAATAAAACCCAAAACAAGAGTATTCTCTACTCAAAACACATTTTGAAATTTTGGGGTATTCCAATCATAATAAACCAGACCGTTTTTAACATTATACATTAATATATATTGGGGTTTACTAAGCAATGTGTGTTATGTGAAATGATCTGAGACTTTCACTGAAATCTGCCTGGAAATCTTCAGTAATCTAATCAGCATTTTAATTCTAATGATATATAATGTTGTATGCTTTTTTTACTTAATGGGGTACAATAAATAATGTGAACCTTTTATTTAATTACTATTCAGTGAAACCATTTATGATTTACAAAGAGAAGGGAAAAGTATCTATAATAAACAAACTCAGATCTTATAGCTACAAACTTAATTTATATAGTAGCCTTCATATGAGTCTCCCAGACAATTCATACAGACCCAGAGGAAGGAAAACTAATCCATCTCAAAGAAAGCCATTTTGAAAAGGCCTGTTGTCATTGTGCTTGTAAAAGTGTTCCGAATATGAACACAGTTAATATTTTCTGGAATAAATTGGTTCATCCAGGATGCCAGTAGAGAGATGCTTTTTCAAATCATTATATTCATTATTCAGTGGCTGAAGTAACACAACACAGAGTACATAAACGGAGATTAAAAAACATTACTGAAAACAAAATAATAGTGATAATAAAATATGAAAACATTACAAGCAAAACTTGCCAGTGTGGGAAAATCATGGGGTTCTTTTATCTTCTTAAACACTCTGGAAAGTATGTTATCTGGCTTCATATAATTGCAGCTGCATTTTTGGCAGTAGATGAATATGCTTTTGTTTTAAACCTCAGTCTCTTAGCTCTGGACAGAAGTACAGGTATGCAAGTCCTGCTTCCAAAAAGAAAATGCAATTTGGATACTGTATAATTCATGAAAGATGGTAAAATGACTATCCTACCTACATTCAAATTAAAACTTAAATTCCATATTTTGCATTGTGTTGGAGTCTTCATATTTTATTTTGACTAAAATACGGATGTATCTATAAAAGATAAAAAGTTCATGACATATTACAAAAGTGATTAAGATTTCTGGGAAAATACTTGGGCGCTCCCTGCAATGTCTATGCTGGTGTAGAGCTGAATAACTTATTCTTGTTTTAATTTATTATGTGAAGAGTTTGTGTTGAAAAATAGTTAGAATGAAACTGTGAAAACTATGTATGAATTTAGGAGAAGGTTAAAAGTTATTTTTTATAACTAATTGATAAATCAGACATGCATATCTACATTGGGAATCAACTTCTTATGCTTTCAGAGAGAAGAAATAGAAGTGTTGTTCTCCATCAGGAAGATGGAGAGGAGGGATCATTTTACTGTTCCCAATATCATATGAATATGTATGTTCTCCATGGGCAAGAAGCAGGTGTGTATATATTGTAGGTAAGTTGTAACTCTATCAGAAAAATATACCTTATCTTCTGAGGCTAGTGGTTGAACTGAATGACCTCAGAGTCTGGAGAGACTCTTCAAGAGCTTTTTGAGGTAGTGAATTAATCAGTCTCTTCTTCAAGACAGCAAACACAGTATTGCTGAGGAACAGCACAGATGCAGAGAAGTTCTTAATTTTACTTCAGATTGGCACATAGGAACTGAAACCAAAGAAATCAGCCTGACCCAGGGGCTGGGCTGTGGATGGTGAAGCAACAGTTGGGCGAAGGGCAAAGGATTCCAGTCCCCTGACTGCATAGTCCCCAGCCTGCCTTGCTGTAAGTTGCTCATCTGCCATCCTTCACCAAGGCAATGCCTCTTTAAGCAAAGGCCCTAATGGATGCAAGAAGCATATTGCAATTGTGGGCAATTGCTATTAGAAAAATAGCAAACTAGGTTTGTGACTGCAGAGAGAATTTCATGGTGACTTACTTGACAAGTGCACAAATGTATCAGACCTTGTGAGAAGTCTCTACCAACTGCTAGGAAGCGATACAGTATGGCTGTAGATGGCGTGCATGGGAATAAAAATAGCACAGTGAAAGGTGAAAGATTCAGGGCGACAAGTGGAATTTAGGCTTTTAACAATGTTTTAAAAATACTAAACTCACTAAACTAGTGAACTTTGCAATGCTCTCAGTAATTCCTGTTCAACCAAAGGAGGAAGAGAGGTGAACTTTAATGCTGGGATGAGAAGATGGATTCAGATGCATCAAAAGCTGGGGGCATTTCTAGCATAATGGATGGTCATGCAAAAGAGATGTACTTCATCTGAATGATAAGTATGCCAAGCTGCTAGCACTTAATGTCAAGGAAGTTGAGACTGAGATTTTCAATGAAATAGTAAGAGAAAGCTCACAAGTACAGAACAGCACAGATCTGAAGATGACATATATATTATGGATGATGTTATGGAAATATTGTTAGTCTATGTGAAGGCTAGAGCACAGGATGATATTAATCTAACACAGAGTATGATTTAAGAAGGATGCCAAGAACTGAACCTATATACTAAAAAGTAATAGAAAAGCCAATAGAAAGTTGAAGTTGTCTTAATTCTCCTAGTACTTGAAGTGCTTGGCAGAGCTGAAGGTACCATTTAAATTCATCCCAGGTGAGATTCCAAGTAACAGGGTCCATAAGCCTGATACCTTAACAGGGTAAATTAGTAGAGCCTATAATAAAACATATATTAATAAGCACATGGATAAACCTGACCACATACTTGGAAAGAGTCAATGTGTACTCTTGTACTTCCTCTCAAACATAACTGGAGTTATTTGGAAGTTCAGCACATAGGTAAGGATGTTCCACCTGATATATCCTACCTGGACTCCCACAAGGTTTCTGGCACAATTTGTCACCAGAAGCTTTAGAGAACCTAAGCAGTTAGAACATATGGGATAAAGTCCCTCAATTTATTTTACCATTTGGTTAAATGATGAAATAGAGGCTAGAAAAAAATACTTTTTGTAGTGTAATCACTAGTGAATTCCACCCAGATCTGTGCTGGGACTTGTGTAGTTTGAAATATTCATGGGTGACCTGGAACAGCAAGTAATTAATGAAATGACAAAGTTTTACTGCTGGTAACAAGTTATTCAAAGCCATAAAAATGAAGGCAGACTATTGCAGAAGGGCCTTAGGAAGCTGAATGAAAATAAATAAAGTAAAATGGCAGATGAAATTCAGTACAGATAAATGTCAAGCCATGCATATGGGAATGATCAGGCCTAATCTCATGTACAACATAATGGGCCCTGAACTGGCCATTATCACTCAGGAACAAAATCTTGGGACATAATAAATGGCTCTATGAAAATGTCAGCTTGATAGTCATTAGAAAAGCAAATCAAAGCCAAGAGTCATTACGAAAAGGAATAAAGAATAAAAGAGGGAACATCAAATGTATAATTCTCTGGCATCACCCCTCTTTCCTCCATTTGAAACAATCTGTGAAACCTGGAAAAGGTTTGGAGAGGGAGAACAAGGGTTATCAAAGGGTTTTTTTTAAAGAGTGCCTAGGAGAGGTTAGATAAGGATAGATAGTCCATTGTAAATATAAAACTGTTCAAAATAAAAGGAGAGATAAATCGAGTTAGTAGGAGTCAGGTTCAAAACAACTGTAGAGAAGCAGTTCTTCACATAGCAGCTGTAGGCTGGTGGAACTGCTCCAAAAAATGCTGGAAACATCTATACAAAACAAGATCAAGGGCAGAGAGACCAGGAGGCATGTTACACACGTAACATGTGTTACAACTTTACCTTTATCCTTATGTGACCCTAAAATAATAGTGATTTTGCATTATTTATTTTTCTGTTCTATGCAAAGTTCCTGGCAGCACATAGTCTGTCCAAGTCTCATTTTCACAGAGTGAATTGAAAAGATGTCTATATGCACTCATTTATGATGCAGGTACATCGAGGAATTGGAAGTCACCTCTCCAATGCTACATCTCACCTGTATGGAGATTCTTTCCCCTTTGTCAGGACACTGGCCAAGGTCACTTTTCTGGGATTGAGAACTCTTACCTGGAGGGGTAAACAAATATTTAGTGTGCTGTATGTTTGTAACCATGGAAAATTAACTTACATATAGTATTTAGCATACTTTTTAGACTGTTGTAGCATATTCTTGCTTTTAAGTTGTAATAGTCCATTCTTCTGTTCTATCTATCTGTGAAAGCCTGCATTAGTGGTCTATTAAAGCTGTAAGTGAAGCTCAAATAAAGTGTTTGCTTAAGCTGTGCAGTTGTAGCTGTGACTGAAGCTCAAATGGATCGTTTGCTTGAGCCTTGAAGACTGGTCTCTTCTCACAACACCACTTCGACAATAACAGCATTAATCTTCAAGTATGGACTGTATACACAGCAAGAATAATAATTATGAAAAAGCATTTCTCCTCATACCCACTATCCATCTTATCTCTTAGTTTGTAAGTCACCGTAAGTCACCACTCATTATTCAAGGCTGCTAAATCAAAATATTCTGAAGGTCAAAATGCCTCTGGTACCTATGCTTTTTGAGGGGACAGATCACTGCTTTTATCAATATGTTTCATGCCTCTAATACTACTTACTTAGTGTGTTGTTTTTTTTTTCATTTCAGATTGCTGTTAATGTCAGATATGTTTGAAGACTTTAACAGAACTGCTTCATGTTTTCCTAATACTGATGCACGAGACTAGCTGTATTTTCAGGCTAACTGGTCCTTTATTCTTGCACAGAGAGAAAGAATTCAGATGCATGTGATTTAAACTAAACACTTTTATGTTTAGCCCACTATGTTCTTGGAAAGCAGGCACCATATCCTTGTAAAGTTTTTAGTGAAGAGATACAGTATTACCTTCTAATCTTTCCTGATACACTTGGTACTTTGACTAATTAACAGAAATCTCTGGCTTCTTTTTCCCTCAGTGGGTGCACTTTTCTGGATTTGAGGTTTCTTCTTAGGCATGTATAATTCTTGTTAAACTTGACAAAGAAATTTTCTTCAACAGAAAGGACACTGTTCCCTAGCTTTTCACCAACAGATATTAGAGATGTTATAAGGGCATTGTTTATTCTTTAAAGAACAGCTTATAGTCTGTTAGTTACAGACTGTCTCCAGAGCAGTAACATATGGGAGCTATAGAAATTTGTACTTTCTTCTTTTTTTTTTCCTTAAAGCTCAGAATGTTTTACATGATGATCACAGTTCTGCTTCACAGCCAGAAATGCTGAGCTAAATCTACTTCATAATGTTCTTCTGAGTAGGACTCAGTGGAAGAGCCATATAGTAACTCTGTAGAATTAGTGGATTTCACTAATAAAAGATTTTTGTCTAGGAAATAATTTTCCTTCAAAATTATTACATTGATGTGATTAACAAAATAGCTTGATTAATACTGTAACAATGTTGAACAAAAGAAATATATAAAGATTTGCTGCTTATGGTAAGCTAAGAGAGTAATTTATTAAAGTCATATTCTGGTGAATCATTACCTGTCTAATTAATTTGTAGTGTTAATTTATTTGGCTCTTTGGTCTTTTTTCATTGACCAAAGGGGGGGGGGGGGGGGGTAGGTNNGGGGGGGGGGAGAAAATGAAACCTTTTCATAAATCTCAAATTCATTTGATATTGCTTTTATATTAATCATCATGAAAACATTTGACAATCCTGTAAGCATATAATAATATAATTTCTTGCACTTGATGGGACTTCTTCAGGATTTTACTATTAATCACTCTATCATTGAAACACAATAATAATTTTTAAAAGAAAATAAAATATTGGGGCTTAAGTTATCAAACTAACTCAGATAAGGCCTAGATTGAGTCTAAAAAGGGCTGATTAGTTGAAAGGCTAAGTCAGCTTGAATTTATACACTATTTATGTCCAAGAAAGTAAGTCACTTCCGTTTAGTATATTTTCATAAGTATAGATTACTGGCTAAGAACAGTCACACAAAGATTTTTATGTTTGTTTTCTTTTCTCCAAAAACTTTTGCAAATTCCTTTGTACACCTACATCCAGTCTCCACATAGATCAGACAGCTGATCTGACTTTGGCACTGAGAACAAAAAAAGGTAGGAGAAGATTACATTCAGTGGAATAGTAGAGCCACTTACCATCAAATCTCAAAGCTGCATGACCATAAAGCTACAGAAGATTTTTGATCTGAATGGAATCACAGATTTATTTCAGGACTGGAGCACACACCTTAGTCACGTATAATTTCATGTTTTCTATGTTGAATACTTACTCAATGCTGCATGATTTTTGTACAAACAGAACCTAAATCTGTATGGTTTTTTTCATATTTTTCATCATTACTGGAAAATATCAGGTATGTTACACTTTGACTTACTCATGACTGAGGTACCTAAGCCTGTGTGTCTCTGAAATTAAAACATCTCTAGCAAATAAATACATCAAGCAATTTTTAGCAATCTAAAAGCTAAAACCAGTAGTAAATGTGAATTTCCCTGGATAGATATGAAGTTATCCAGATACTGGACTCTGGAGTTAAACTTCCAGTGTGACAGTTTGTTGTAGAATGGCTAAAAG
>VWZY01003497.1:0-11008 GCA_013399075.1 Chloroceryle aenea
GACAACCAGTACTAACAACAGTGATCTCAGAACCAGCTGAATCTCAGAGATGAGATTCTGGGACCACAAGTGACAGAGGGACAAGAGATTACAGTGGGCACAGAGTGGTGAACACTGCAATGAATTTTCCTCTGGATTAATGGGAGGATGAGTGGTTTTGTTTGTCATTTATGTAACTAAGAGCCAAATAACTTCCTCTAGAGTGTTCTGGGGAAAGGAAACATGAAAATTTACATAGACAGTCTTCTTATCTGTGCAACTATGTGTATGAAGCTGTTTCATGGCATGAAGCAACATTTTAAAAAATAATGAATAATGATGTTCTGGAATTTTCAGTAATAAAATTTAGCAAGTTTACTGTTAATTAATACCACCTAAAGGAAGACTTTTTCTTTTTTTGTGTCTACAGTTGATTAACATTACTTAAAGAAAGAAATTTTCTTGTCTTTTGGCTAGATTTTCAAGCCTCTTATTCGAAATATGCTCTGCGATGGTCCTAGAGGTTGTCAAAGAGAAGAAAATTCACGTGCCTTTCCTTTAGGAAACTGAAGTGCTTTTGGTCACCAAGCTGCTCCCTAGCTAAACAATCCTAGCAATTTAAACAATCAAACCAACCCTAAGATCATAATATTATTTGTCCTGAGGTTTGCAAATACGCTGCAAATGCAGTCCACTCACCTGGAAAGAGAGAGGTAATTGCTTCTTATTTCCCTTGGCAATGTGCTTAATAACTTCCATAGCTTTGTCATTTTGCTTTTGAGCTATGAGCCACCTGGGGGCTCAGGCAGACATCTGAAACATGTATTAACAGCTATGGGGAAGGAAAATGCACAGTAGTGGTGCATAAAACATGGAATTGGAACACAGAGTTCCTCAGGTTAGGATCCTATAGTGTATTGAATACCCAAGGATGGTATTGAACTCAGTGATAGCTGTCTGTCAGTGATTGTGCTCTGATTTGTGCTCCACTTTAATGATGACATACTCTGACTTTTTTTTTTTTTAAGGCTAAACCCAGTTTATTACAGTTTAGAAACATTAGTTCTGTTGACATGTTTTAGAAATGACTAGTAGTCTGTGGACTTAGAACAGCTGTAAACCTGATCCTTCAGCTTCTCTGTGTTAAAAATAAACATTCATAAAAACCAAACCAAACCAAAACCCAACCAAATAAACAAACCAACCAAACAAAAAAACCTCCCAGATCTGTTCCCTGATCCGATTATGGAATTTTCTAAGGAGTATTTACACTCAATTGTTTTGCAAGTAGTTAATGGAAGTCTGTTGATTGCATTAAAAAAAAAGAAAAACCAAACCAAACAACAACAACAAACCAACAACAAAACCCCAGCAATTTTAATCAATGCTTAGAAAACCTCACTTTTCAGAGCAGCTCAAGTACCGTTCAAGAAATGACATTAGATTGTGATGGGTGGCACATAGAGAAATGTTATGACATATTGCAGGTAGTCCCTTGGTCTTAGGTGATTCAGACTAAACTCCTGGCTAGTGCAAACAGAACAGAAACAATTCTAGATCTGATCTGATGCCATCTTAGAAATCCTCTGTGGAGCACTATGGCCAATCCCTACAAAGAAGCCTCAACTTACAGTTACTGTCCCCTGTATTTGGCTCAGTGCTGCTGGGAGCTGTCAGAACATGCACTTATCAATAGAGCAGGAAGAAGAAACTGTATAAATTTATAGTATAAATTAAAGCATAACTGTGAGCTGGAGCCACCTCCACTGGGGAAGAACATAAGCCAGGGCAGTGAGCAGAAGGAGTCCCACACTGAAGGCAAGCTGGTAAGGGATGCCCACCACCCTCCGGTAGTCTGAGCCAACAAATTCTGCAACTGCAAAGACAAGTAGTGTGAGCAAAAATAAACTGGACAACCAGGGGAATGTAACTCCTACAGCTAAAACCACATGGAGCCCCTGTGCATAGCCATGCCCTTGTGGTGTGCAGCTCTGGGTCCATGGTGCAAATTGCAGGACAAGTCCTGACCCTTCCTTCTGTGATGGTCAGCTGGGGACTTTGTCTCTCCCTTCAAGGGTGTCAGCCCCATTAACAAGGGGCAAACAGCTTTCTTCCTACCATGCCTTCTAGCTAAAAACTAAATGGGAAAATAAAATAGACAGATGGCATTTGCTTGCCTCCATCTCTTAATTTTTCCATTTGTCTATAATCTGCTGCAAGCTTGTGTCATAACCACCCACATTTAAGTAAAGTGCAGTTTGCTCGTTACACACGCTTCCTTCAAAGTTGTACAGCACAAGTGGGGGTCAGCCCTGCTGCTAAACAGGGAGTTCCTGCCCAGCAAGTGTAATTATGAGCTTCTGTAGCTGAGGATGTAGCCTGTTAGCCAGCACTGCTTGCTGACCAGTCCCTGTATCAGGCGGAATATCACTGTCCAGGTGTATCTTGGTCCAAAGGCCATGAGGACCCTGAGACAGCATCGCTGAGGATTGTGACCAGCAGGCAGAATTTGTGGACAAACATGCAGAGGAAAAGAAGAGAAGAAAGAGGCTTAGCATCTGGCAGGGTAGGGTGTCAGTCCAAAGGATTTGAAGAGGCTGGAGATGGTCTCTGTCCCCTCTTCTCTATTCATTTTGAGTAGTACTCTCTACCTGCTCTTCCCTTCACAACATTTTTCAACTCAGTGGAAGCTCAGGGGACTCCTCTGTCCTGTGTTTTCAGGTCGTTGCTCACTTCTGCTTAATGGTTTAGCTAATGAGTTCAAGAAATGCTCTAATATGGCTATTCAGACCACCTTTCAAAGCTGCAAAAGCTTTTTAATGCAGATTTTGTTTGATAACTGTGATCTTTACGTATTTTCTCATCAACCTTGGCTGACTGTTGAGCTCTTCTTGAAGAGGGTTTTTTATATACCTGTTGTCATTCCCTGTATCACTGTGATTCACTGATAGTCAGAAAGAAATTGTTTCCAAAAGAAACAAGCTTTCTTTAACAATGAAAAGGCTTTTTTTTTTTTTTTTTCTGGCTGACAGAGATATATATTCAGTTGGAAGAATGATTTATAAAAAACATTTTATTAGTCAATAATCAGTAGTCAGTAATCCCAGGTCCCTCTCTGCTGGGCTACTCTCCAGCCACTCATCCCCCAGTCTGTAGCATTGCATGGGGTTATTGTGGCCAAAGTGTAGAACCCTGCACTAACCTTTGAAAGGAGGGGTTCCTAGATGCCTTTGTAAGTTACTCACAGTTCTTTTGAATCCAGTTTTAATTACATTTATTTCTTCTTTGAGTCATGAATGTTGTTCAGTGACATGCAGAAAACAGGTAACCAGAGGAAATGGTTCATCTCACACCTGTCTTCATACTACCTACCTGTCTGCTATGCAGCCAGTGCTCACAGAGACAGTGAAAACCCAGCATTCACACATGACTGGAAGAGGTCCAACTTCCAGGAACCCTCACACACCAGGTTAGACTGCAAGAGCAAGCACACTTAGAAGCATATGAACATTCAACACAAACCATGTCCAAGGAGGAAGGAAAACAATGACATGCAACTAGAAAACAGGCTCCAGAAAAGAAACCCTCTGATCTCTTAAACTAACATCTGCAATACATCTTGTCTAGATTTTTGCAGACCTTGTGGAAAAGTTACACCCTGGAAAATGATTACACAATGGCACATAAGGAGAGCAAGAAAAGAAGAGAAAATTTCAACAAACAAAAAGTTATGAAAAATCTCACTCTCTCCTTCCCACCCATGTGCTTGAAATTTGGAGGATACTTGGACCATCATTTCCTTCCCAGATGCCAAGGCCTGTCCCTAACCATTTATAATCTATCTGCAAAAAAAGCATTGCCAGGCATGAGAGATGATGGGGCTGCCATGAGCCCTGCAGGAGGGGAGCCAAGAGATGGCTGTGTCATTCTCACTCCTCATTAGCAGTGGAAAAATGCCCAGGATTTGGTTGTCTTTTCTCTGCAGTGAACTGGTACTGTTCAACTTGCCTTTGGTCTACAATTAACAGGTTAGCAACCAACAACAGCAAGGGGAGGAGGGAGAACTGATGTTAACTTCTATACAGCTGGAAATGTTTATACAGGTCTAACTAGATTTCAGCCCAGAAAGAAACAGAGATGTCTTTAGTTGCTCACTAGATCTCTTTCTAACCTGAACAAGTTTGCTGGAGTCGAACCAAATGGCCCAGATCGGTTTCACTGGCTCAGCTGAGGTGGAGGGTGGATGGGAGAGCTCTTCTCTGACCCAACCCATCTGTCCCTAGGGAAAGTGAGTTGTAATTGCTTTGTAATATTGATGAGAGAAAAACAAGGGAATAAGAATACCTTGCCTGAGGAAACTGTGAAACATCCAGCATCACTGTTTTTTTTTATTAATGGGTTACAGAAGCATCTGCTAGGCATGGTTTGGGTATAGTTAATCCAAATTTGAGACTGAAGGAGAAGTAGAAGAGATCTCTCTTCAGGTCCTTCTTATGCTTCATGTCTCCACGTGGCTTTTAGACCAATAGTACTGATTTGAACATTTTTTTTTACTTTCTAAACTATCTGATTAGATAGTATAAATTGGAAGAAAAGAATGCTGCTGTTGCCAACTTGTTATCTGAAAAAATTATCCCCATCTGCTTCTTGTTCATTGCATATGAATACCTGTTGTGGTTTGTCACCCAAATGTGCAGTTCCTCAATTTTGGCCACAGGGTGATACTGTCAACTTTGTGACTGTAATACTGAATTAGGAGAATAGGCATTTTCTGACTGATGTTAATCTTGCAGTATTATCCTCCTAGGAAAAACAATGGTTTCCATTTTTTATCCATATAAATATTTCCTCTAAGTCCATAGAAAGTCCTGATATTCATTACTTACTAGCAGTCAGGTTCAGGATGTACATAAAAGGCAAACTTTATCAATCCATCATCCTCTAGCTTCAGGGTGTCCAGGCAAGAGTGATTTTGCTGAAAAAACTGTCTTACCTTGGTCACAAGAGAAATGCCTGGGGAGTTGTAGACCCAGCCATCCCAACAAGGACCGAGGGGGACAGTGCTCTGGTTGCCCCTGAGGCTGCCAAGGGGGCCGGTGCAGCTGATGTCCATTACATTCCAGTCCACCTCGTACCTCCTGTAGCGGCTGCTGAAACTGGCTCTGTGGCCAGCCCCCTCAGGAACCATGTGATTCAACTGCTCCTCCAGGCTCCAGCCACATCGCTGGCTTGGCTCAACCATCCTGGGACTGAAGCAGCGATGCTCGGGGATGAACCCGAAGAAGATGACTTGTTGTGTTCCAAATAGAAAGCAGATGTTGCCACAGTAAAAGTTGATATTTCTGAGTCAGAGGCGCCCAGACTGAACTTGCAGATGTTCACAAGTGGCTGCGCCTCACCTGAGATGCTGAGAGTGGCTCTGAGACCTGTTACCAGCCCTCATGCCTTCTGCCTCCTGCCCTGCATCCTGGGGAGGCTGCTGTAAACCACATCCCCAGCTCACAAATATTTTACAACTATTTCACATGAATTTATTAGGCAATACTAATGTGTAAATGTGTCCTTAAACAATAGTGACACCCTCAGCCTCTTTTACTGAGGGGGGGTGATTCATGTTATGTTTCCACAGCAATGGTTGAATAAGGTCCTTTTACATTGTGGCCTGTTTGCCTTCCCTGTAAACAACTATCTTGTGTCAAATGCAATGATGGAGGACTGGAAGAAGTTCAGTGCACCTGAACATTGAAAGTGTGGATTTGGACAAAAAATACCTATGGGAAAAGATTTCCGCTGGTAAATTTTCTGCAGACAGGTTTTGTTACCCCTCTTTTTAAGCCAGACTGTATAGCAGCCTTCCAGTACCTAAAGAGGGCCTACAAGAAAGCTGGAGAGAGACATTTTATAGGGGCACATAGTAATAGGACAAGGGAGAATGGCTTTAAACTGAAAGAAGTTCATTTTCAATTAAATGTATGGAAGAAGTTCTTCACTGTGATGGTGATGAGATAAGAACAGTTTGCCCAAAGAGGTGGTGGAGGCCTCATCCCTGGAGACATTAAAGGTCAGGCTTTGTGAGTCTCTAAGCAACCTGATTTAGTTGAGGATGTCCCTGCTCGCTGCAGGGGGGTTGGACTAGATGACCTTTAAAGGTCCCTTTCAACCCAAGACATTCTATGAAGTGTTCAAGGCCAGGTTGGGTGGGGTTCTGAGCAACATGGTCTAGTGGAAGGTGTCCCTGCTTATGTCAGGAGGGTTGGAACTAGATGATCTTCCAGGTCCCTTCCAACCCAAACCATTCTATGATTCTATGACTGATTCTATGATTCTATGACTTTGTAGCTTATTTAGAGCTTCTGAGAGAAATCCATGAGCATCGTGCTACTGAGTTAATTGACCCCTGAGAAGCACTCGGTGACCTCTCTGAGTTTTATGAAGCACAAAACTAAACAATGAACCTTGGAGGAAAACAGAGGTAATAAGTAATGTGGTATTTTAAAGGGCTCTTAATAACAAGCCCTGTTGAGTTACAATGACTGGTATACCTAGGAACTGCCATGAATCACAAAAGAGACTGCTACTTTGCAATTAACATCTTCTGAAGCTAAGAGAAGACCTTATCTTTGATCATTTACAACTAAACTGTTTACCTATCTCTGTCCTTGTCTGTTTTACAGCAGAAGCAGGGAATGGGCTATTTGCCCCTTAATGTTCAAGGAGCTTACAGAACTAGCAGCTTGTAAACCTTGCACCCACCTACACACAGACTACTCAGCAGTGCACATATTTGTTAACAGTAAAACCTGGGCCAGACAAAACCTAATTAAAAGCAACAAATAGTGCATAAAGAATCCTGGAAATCTGCTTTTCCTGCCTAGTGTAGTTTCACACTAAGGAGAGTGAGAAGGGGGACTGATGCAAGTATTGTGTCTGAATGCTGATTATGCTGGCAGAAGGTTGTTTCTCTGCTTTTGAGGTGGATTGATGTTCTTTCTCTTGGAAAACCTTCAGTGTCACTTGAGTGTTCTCTTGTACTGACAGGAAGAAAAGTATTGTCCTACAGTGGAAGTGACCACTGAGTAGCTGCAGATACTGAATGTTGTCCAGAGATTCTTGTTAGTGACATTTGAGCTGTGCTTGAATATCCTGACAAGACTTCTCCCTGTGTACAGTGACACCAGTCTTAGTGGAACTGGTAAATCCGTGCCACCAACACAAGAACACATCATGTAGACACATCTGAGTGTGCTTGTGTGATCTCTTTAAGATGTCTTGAAGCAGGGTTTTTCCCATTTCACTCGGGACAGAGCAGGGAGTAGTCATGCATATAGTTCTGCTAGGGGATCTGAACAGACCTCAATGGAGGCAGCATGCCAGCTTGTCAGGGTGACATCTGTACTGAGAAACTAAATGGGACTGTGTATGGGCTCAAGCACTGTCTTATATCCATGCTGCTTAATCTTTGGCACTGTCCCTAGTAGAACATGGTTTTCCTGATTCCTGTTACCACAGTCCTCACAATACCCAGGCAGGTTTGGGGTGGTGATGCCAGATAGGCTGTTTCTGTTAGGCAGGAGGAAAATGATCACCCTGACTGGCTATCATGCATACAGATCTAAGCTCTGCCATGCCTCATGACTCCAGCAGTAAAAAAATGGGCCTGCCCATTTTATTAGCACAGATGCAGCACATCATCAGTCATCATATAACACGTAAGGCATCTAGAGGAGCAAAGTAAAAGACGTTGGAGGACCTCTGTTAGCAGAGGGCACCTGTGCCTCTGACGGAAGACCCAGATTGCCCTGCAGTGGCAAGTTTGTGAAACGGTGTCAGCTATGACAGGTTTACTGCATATAATCAGTAATCCCTTCAGTTTACAGGAGTGAAGCATTATTATGCCTGCTTTATAACATGTCAACCTTCAAAAAGCTGGGGTAAGTGTTCATGTACTCTGACACTTCCTGACCTTTAGATGTATACTTACAGAATTGGGTGAAATGTGAACAAATCAAAGTCTAAAACTCTGCTGGAAAAAAAATTACAGATAAAAGACAGATCTACATCCATAAACCCAATGCATAATGATAATGACAGTATATATAACTCTTGGCTGTCAAACAATAGCCCTGATTTGAGGATCTGAAGGTATCCTCTGATGAAATGCCTCCTGAAGACAGAGACAATAGGCTAGCTCTTCAGAGATATTGGGTTTCAAATCTTTAGGCTAAAATGACTTACCAGAGGTGCCTCAGACATTTCCACTCATTTACCTCCTGAGGTGTTCTCCTACAAGCCTCCTTGCATGAGTAAACATTTCTGCATTGATTTTCTTCTAGTAAGTCATTCTTTCGTCTGTACCATTTAATAATGATTTAGGTTAGGTGCTTTAGGTATATGGATCTATATGGAACTTATCATAGCTCTGTTTCCTGTAAGTATAACAAGAGCACAGACATTTAACAGGGAGCTTTGAGCATGATACTGTCTGCCATAATGATGTGTTACCATGGACCTGAGCAGGACATGCGAGGTTCAGAGGAATATGATGTAGAATCACTAGAAACATCCAGACAGCGAGCTGTGCTCCCACTGGGATTCACTGTCTGTGTGTTTGGGTATAGGTACATGAGACAGGCTGAGCCAGTCCAATTTCTTGGTGTGAAGGTCCCACTCCCCATCCCCTTCCTAAAGCCTGTTCTAGCACTTATTGGTCCTGCACTCCATGAATTGAGTCAACTTGCTAAGTAGTCCGAGGCTGGTCATAGTAAATATCTGGGTAGTTTTATCCTTCAGTAATCAGTTGTAGGGGCTCAGTGAAGGGAAGAGGAAGAATCATCACAAAGGAACAGGACCACATGGCTGGGAGCTGTTGAAAGAGAGATGCTAGAAAAGGAGAGGGAAGCATTAGGGTGTCCTCTTTGTGATGACGGGAAGACCAGCTGTCTTGTAGTTTTTGCTAGGGCTTCACCTAGGCTCATGTCAGCCATGTAAAAGCCAAGCACCTAGACTGAACTAGTTGTCTACACCTGTTGTCCAGGACTGACCAGTCAAGAGAGAAGGACAGGTACCTCCAAATATATATACACATGTATAGCAGGAGCCTATGGCAGTGTTTAATAGCAGATCTGTGCACTCAGAGCTGCTAATAGCAGTTGGAGCACACTGCAGTAACACACCTAATCTGGATGAGGTGTTGACACATGGGGACATTTCTGACAAATTCACGAGGGCATCAAGTGCTGAGCTCACAATGGGGCTAACTGCAGGTGGCC
This sequence comes from Chloroceryle aenea, assembly GCA_013399075.1. Lineage (NCBI taxonomy): Eukaryota > Metazoa > Chordata > Aves > Coraciiformes > Cerylidae > Chloroceryle > Chloroceryle aenea. Next base: position 9,249 of record VWZY01003497.1, read on the forward strand.
AGACGATACCCAATCTTGCGGGAATCCTTCTGGGAGAAAGGTGCCTGTCAAAAAAAATGTTCAAGCAAATTTGGACTGCCAGAGTCTGTAATACACCAGTGCTTTGCATCACAGGCTCTCAGCTCTTCAGATCATCTTTGAGGGCTAGATATCTGAAAGCTGACTATAGAGGGAGCCTACACACCTTGTTTTTAGGCTACCCAAGTTGGTTCAAAGAACATGTGTTTGCACTTGATATTTATTTGTATTTTATAACTGAGAGAGACAAAGTGTACTTTATGGTTGGCTGAAATGTTACTAACACATTTTTCTTAGATGATAATCACACTGTATTTGGCAAAACCCTCTCATTTCTGATTATTTGCATGTAGATCTAAAAGTCACAGCTTGAGCTCCTTTCCGATTTGGACACTAATTACCACTAAGTATTGTGCAACCTAGAAATATCTTCCTTGGTGACAAAGACAGCTCGGTGTACAGTTCTCACTCCTTAGCCTTTGTTGTGGCATAGAGCATGGTGTGTTGCTAGAGTTTTCTCTCTGAATGTTTCATTTCTGCAGTTGTGAGGCGGCATAGCCTTTGCCAAGGGGAGGAGCACTGCTGAGCTGCTGTGCCACTGGCATTTGGGTGTATGAGCTACCAGAGTGCTTTGTGAGGAGCTGCTTGGACTGAGCTGAGGGATGCTCAGGCTGCCTAGGAAAGGGAATTGGCCCTTTACAACAAACTTGGCTTGTTGTAAACCTATATGCCACAGTCCCCAGAGTGCTACTGCTTTGCTCTGACTTCCCAAGGAGACAGTAAGGTCACCCGACAACACGCTTACAGTTTCCACAGCTGCTCTTATCAAAGAGGGCAGCGATAATGGGTTATCAAGGGGAGCAAAGGACACGAGGCAGTCCGGTAATTACCAGCACTGAGCCTGGAGGGTGTGGTAGGCACTTCAGGAAAAACAGAGAGGCTTTTTAAAATGCTGATCAGAGATTTTTCCCAATATCACCCACCCATTCAGCTCACAAAACTCTTCCCAGAGCTGTCTGGAAGGGGTGACTACATCCAGCAGCAGAGCCAAGGGCGGACCTGGCCAGACCAGCCTTGCCAGTTCTGGGGTGCTACAACACTCGCAGTTACCCTCATGTCTTAATCGAGCTTGCCATCCCAGCCACCAATGAGACTGGGAAGCACGGGGGATCCCAGCTTTTCAGCTTCCTAGTGAGCAACCATATATGACTGGAAAGTCCCCATCCCCAAAAGACTTGCAGTCTACGTCTTCAGTTTGTTATTTCTTTTGCATAGTTGAATGGCTGATACTTGCTCTAAGGGCTCTAGCAGGACTCGACATGAGACAAGCAGTGCGAACAGTTCAGGTATTACAAGACTAGATCCTATACAAACAACTTGATAAACAGGTGAGGATGGAGTGAACCTGGGAACTGAGGCTGCAGCACAACATATTTCTGCTTGTGGTGAAGGTAGTTTTCACCATCGCAATGTACTCAGTAACTGCACCTGTAGTTACCTGGCATGGGCTGAGGTGGTATCTATTTCACCATCTTCAGTCTAGGCATAGTCACTTCTGGGGTGGTTTATAATGCACTGACTCCCTCTCTCCCATGTGAGATTACATGGATTAATTCCTTCTCTCCTTTTGAACAAGCAGCCCTGCAGGGGTGGGAGCCGTTCTGTACCTTGGTTAAGAGGGAAGAGGCAAGTCAAGTAGGTTTCAGGTGAAGCAGAGCTCAAAGAAAGCCTGTGAATTCAAA